>VZTY01021818.1:24366-49726 GCA_013400935.1 Turnix velox
TCCAGCCTGGTCTTGAACACCTCCAGAGAGGGGACATCCAAAACTTCTCTGGGCAACCTTTTCCAGTGCTTCACCACCCTCACTGTAAAGAATTTCTTTCTTATGTCAAGTCTAAATCTACCCCCCTCCAATTTACATCCATTGTTTCTAGTCCTCCCATCCGATATCATATTAAAAATTCCTTCCTCTGCCTTTCTGTAGGACCCCCTCAGGTACTGATAAGTAACTATGAGGTCCCCTCTGAGCCTTCTCCAGGCTGAATAACCCCAACTCCTTCAGCCTGTCTTCATAGCCTGTGTTCACATCACCCACCTCACTGTCTCCTCACCACATCCCTCACAGGGAAGGTCCAGCGAGGCAAGGACCTAACTAACTCATGCTGGAATAGCCTGCAGAGATCAAAACCCTTTAAAATATCAGCACAGGAACTCAGCTCAGAGAAGTCTCTAGAAAACTTGGCAGTGCAATGATGGAAAGGTGTTTTCCTAAGGTGGAGGAAGTGTGGGGTTTGAGAGGGAGGCTCAGCCACAAATGCCTGCTGACACGCAGACCACTTTTCCCATCAGCTTTTCCCCCAAGATGTACATTCAATTAGAGAATATTAGGAATTATTCACGAAGCTGATTGAATCATGCTGAGGCTGCACAGAGCAGAATTTTAACAGAATTCTGACATGAGAGGAAAGCGAGCGGTGACAATTAATTACAGCAGCTACAAGAGCCAGTTTTATTCTGCTCCTGCCCTTTCAGGCTTTGTCACTGATGTTATTTCTAATATTTACTAAAGCCATTTCATTTCTTCAATTTCCAAAGCAGAATGGGCTCCCTGAAGCAGTGGAGACCAGGCTGGGGTTGGGTGGGAGGAGGATGTGGGGGAATAAGCATTCCCAATGGGAACGGGTAGTGTGGCAGCCAGAGCTTACTCATCAGGACTCAGGGAGATTGGGAAGGAAAGTGAAATTGCAGATGGAGAAATCAAGGAGAGATGTTTATTTCGAGAAAGGCTCCATTATGCACAGAATTAGAAAACACCAATCAGTAGTGGAAATTTATTTTCAGAGAATCTGAAGAAACAGTCAGACGACCGCATGCCATCTGCATAACAATAACACCAAAGGTCACCCTGATTAAAAATAGAAGGAGAAAAACACACATGGAAGAAGGAGCAGTGAGATCTGCCCCCTTGCAAAGTAAAAAATTGGTATTTTTCCACAGTATGGCAGACATGGTCATTCATAGAATCACAAAATGGTTTGGGTTGGAAGGGACCTAAAAGATCATCTTAGTGCCACCACCCCTGCCATGGGCAGGGACATCACCCACTACAACAGGTTGTTCAATGCCTCATCCAGCCGGGCCTTAAACATCTCCAGTGATGGAGGGGGTATCCACAACCTCTTGGGCAACCTGTTCCAGTGTCTCACCACCCTCACAGGAAAAAACTTCTTTCGTATCTCCAGACTAAATCTCCCCTTTTCTAATTTGCATCTATTACTCCTAGTCCTGCCATCCTGGACTCCATTTAAAAGTCCTACTCCACCCTTTCTGTAGCCCCCCTTCAGGTATTGATAAGCTACTGTGAGGTTCCCCATGAGCCTTGTCCTCTCCAGGCTGAACAACCCCAACTCCTTCAGCCTGTCCTCACAAGGGAGGTGCTCCACCCTTCTAATCATCTTTGTGTCCATCCTCTGGACCTGCTCCAACAGCTCAATGTCCTTCTTATGCTGAAGGCTCCAGAACTGGACAAAATTATCCAGGTGGGATCTCACCAGAATTCACTAAAAATGGTGCATAAGCAAGAGGAGGAACAGAACTAATGAGATTATGTTCAAGGACCCGAAGGAGCCCATTCCCTTGGCCAGGGGTGACAGAGTGGCCACCAGCCAGGAGTGTCAGGGCAGTATCCAGGACCTTCTCTCCCTTGCTGACACCTGTGCATGGGAATTGCCACATTTCAAAGACCATCAAGGTGTGTCTGAACCACAGGATCCCTTTCTCATAACACTTAAGCAAGGAAAATACAGTCATAAATTCCACATCTCCACCCTCAGCTGCAGAAAGCATTGTCCTTTGCTCAGGACATTCCCCACCCACTGGGCTGAGTCTGCAAAGAGCCCAGACCCAGACAGATCCAATGGGAAAGGGGAACAGACTACATCAACCTGCCAAGAGATAGTTTTTTTTCTTAACCCATCCCAAAATTATCAGCCAGAGGGAAGAGCCTGATCTGTAAAACCAGGCATGGTTATTAGCAGCTGAGGTTTTTTAATGAGAAGTATCTGGCAAAGTATTCAATCATCATTACCAGCATCATCTCTGAGCATTGATTTCCTTCAACAAATCATGGTAAGTGAGTATAATGGAAAAGAAACAAGTATTGTTATGTATTTACTGTTTACTCAACTGTGTCTAAGTGCAGATCATTCATTTGGGGAAACGTGGACATCCTGCTTTTTCTAACTCATTTGCAAACGAAAGAGAATAGGAGACCTTTGAATGAAGTCTTAGCATTTGAAGCTCTTGCAGCAGCACTGCACCGATTCCAGAGCTCACCTGCATTTGCATCTTAAATTGAACTATATCAAGCACATGGGGTGTATTTTATAGGATCACAGAATGGTTTAGGCTGGAAGGGACCCTAAAGCCCACCCAGTGCCACCCATTGTCCTGGGCAGGGACTCCTCCCACCAGCGCAGGTTGCTCCAAACCCCTTTCAACCTGGGCTTGAACCTCTCCAGGGATGGGTCAACCTGGTTCATGGGCTCACCCCCCTCACAGAAAAGAATTTCTCTCTGAGTCCTCACCTAAATCTTCCCTCTTTCAGCTTGAAGCCATCACCCCTTGTTCTATCACCACATGTCCTCATAGAAAGTCCTTCCCTAGCTTTCTTGTAGGCCCCCTTTCTCAGGAGACATGAGCCAGCCAGACATCTTACATTCAAAAATTAAAAACATCTATTTTGCTTCTCATCTCTGCTCCATCTTTTTGAATAAAAAAAATTGAAGAGAAGAAAAATTCATTCAATAAATGCTGAATTTTGGTTTTCACTATTTATTTATTTACTATCACCAATTTTTTGAGTGGAAAGTATAGTTTGGGATGATTAAGAAGTGCTCTCAGAGAAAAGAGAAAAAATTATAAGCCCCAATGACACAGATGGGCAGATACATGGGTTGCTCTGTGGCACAAAGTCCTGCCCCCTGAGACCATGTGTCACCCCCTGCTATCTCTCAGGCTGCACCACCACAACGTGATGGCTTCTGTATGGACTAAATTTTTTAATTTTAAAAGTTATGAGTTTTTTTCCTCTTTCCTATTTACTTCTCTCTGCTGTGTTTCCATTTTCTACAAAAAGGAAAAAAAAAAAAGATTTTTTAGATATCTCAGAGCATGAGGTCTGACAGGCAGAGCAGGGGGAAGTTCCTCAGCTGGTCCCACTCCTCTTCCCTCTTCAGACACCCATGTCTCTACTTCCACCAGCCCTGGCTGTGATCCTTAGTTAGTGTTGTTAGCTGCAAAGCAGCTCTGACTCATCTCATTTGTGTGATGCTGCATGTTAAAGAGCCTCTGTAATTATCCAGTAAAGTCTATTATTCTAGATTAGAGCTGTGTGAATACAGTAATAGAATATATGACTATTTCTTTGAATCCTAAACTAATTTCAGCGTGAACGTGCATGAGACATCTCTATTTTCATGTTCAATTTCCATTTACATTGAAGCACTGCTCGGAAGAATGAGTTTGTGGGAAGTTCATGCTCAACCTCAGTGCAGCCACATAAGAAATCACTGAGAACCTGGGCAGGGACATCAAGGGCAATAGGAAAAGTCTCTAGAGGTAAGTCAGTAATAAAAGAAAGACAAGTAGAAATGTGGAAGGGTGGGTCTGATCACCCAGGACATGGAGAAGACTGAGATAGTCGACAACTTCACTGCCCAGGGCTCTAGTCACAACACCAAAGTCACAAAAGACAAAGTCAGGGACTGCTGAGTATGAGGAATTGTGGGAGAAGACCAGGTTTGAGATTACAGATGGAACCTGAAGGTGCACAAATCCATGAGATGCAACTGTGGATCTTGAGGGAAACAGAAGATGAAGCTGCTAAGACACAGCCCATGGTATTTGAGATGTGACTGTTTGGTGAAGCTGTTTGGTGAAGTTTCACTGACTTGAAAAAGATTAAAAAATGAAGACCTGGGGAACTACAGGTTGACCTTGTGAGGTCAGCCTCAACTCTGTACCCAGCAAGATAAGGCTCAGATGAATCAGAATTATAAGAAGGATATCAAAGTGCACAAGGTCAGGTTGGACAGTCCTTGGAACACCTTGGTCTGTGGGAGGTGTCCCTGTCCAGGGCAAGGGGTGGGATGAGATGGCCTTTAAGTTCCCTTCCAGCCCAAACCATTCTGTGATTCTCCCTTTCCCAGGTGGCTTCTAGCCAGGGACCTGCCTCAGAAAGGGAGCGAAATCAAGCCTGAGACCAGCTTAGGAGCTTTAAATCTTCCTCCCCTTTATCCCTCAGCTATGATTTTATTTTTAATCTTTTGCAGTCAGATGGAAAATTCTGCTTAATTAGCAGTGGGGAAAACTCTTTCCCCTTTACTGTTTTCTGATGGGGTTCCGTTGTGGTTCTTGCTGAGCAGCCCAGGGCAGAGCAGTCTTTTGAAATCTCTCTTTTATCATTTCTCACAAAGAAGTAGCATTGATAGCTAGAAGATGGATTAAGTTGTATTGTTCTCACTAGCTACCTGAGGAACAAAAATAAAAAAAAGAGAAGTTTTATTTTTAACTGAAAGTTAACCACTCTGATATCATAGAATCATAGAGTGGTTTGAGTTGGAAGGGACCTTAAAGATCATCTAGTTCCATAGCGTGGGACACCTCCCACTAGACCAGGTTGCTCAATGCCTCATCCACCTCCAAGGAGTGGGGGGGCATCCACAGCCTCTCTGGGCAACCTGTTCCAGTGTCTCACCACCCTCATGGTAAATAATTCTATCTTATATCCAGCCTAAATCTCCCCTCTTCCAGTTTGCATCCATTATTCTTACTTCTGCAATCCTGGAGCCTATTAAAAAGGTCCTACCCGTGAGTGGCTAAACAGAGGATGTAAGTTCCACTAACAGAATATCAGGGATTGGAAGGGATCCCAAAACATCATCTAGTCCAATCCCCCTGCTAGAGCAGGACCATCTAGATCAGGTCACAAAGGAACATATCCAGGCAAGCTTTGAATGTCTCCAGAGAAGGAGACTCCACAACTTCTGCACAGCTTGTTCCAGTGTTCTCCTTTCCTGCCCCCAAGTTGCTATCCCTGGCATGGAAAATAGGGAAAAGCTCTATGTGATGCACCATTGACTCACCTTCAGGTTTTGAGCAACCTGGAGGTGTTTAAGGCCAGGCTGGATGAGGCAATGAGTGACCTGGTTTAGTGGGAGGTGCCCCTTCCCATGGCAAGGGAGTTGGAACTAGATGATCTTTAAGGTCCCTTCCAACCCAAACCATTCTATGATTCTATTGGAGTGAAAAATCATGAATTGTTCAGCAGCACCATCTCACTGTGGGTGCCCATGAAGAGCTCCTAACTCCCTGGAGAGCCATCTCCATGCTGTATCATTCAGAAATCTGAAGAGAAGGGGCAAGGGGAGAAGAAAGGAAAAATCTCCCGTGGCACATACTGGGGTGGCTTGGTGGTGCCAGAGCTGAGCTAACCTGAGGGACAGCAGGAGGGTTCCCATGAGGTTGGGATGTAAAACTGGCTTGGTCCCAGCTGCTGCAGGCTCAGACCCTGTGGTGGGGGGAGACACAGCAGGAGGGTCCTCATGAGTTTGGGATGCAAAACTGGCTTGGTTCTAACTGCTGCAGGGTCAGACCCTGTGGTGAGGGGAGACACAGAAGGAGGGTACCCATGAGTTTGGAATGTGAAACTGGCTTGGTCCCATCTGCTGCAGGGTTAGATCCTGTGGAGGGGGGGAGACACAGCATGAGGGTCCCCATGAGATTGGGATATGAAACTGGTTTGGTCCCAGTAACTGCAGGATCAGACCCTGTGGTGGGGGAAGACACAGCAGGAGGGTCCCCATCAGGTTGAGATGTGAAACTGGCTCTGTCCCAGCTGCTGCAGGGTCAGACCCTGTGGTGGGGGGGAGACACAGCCCTGATGGCTCCCATGGGCTCCCCACAGCACTGCAGGCTCCCTCCCTGGCCAAACTGCTAGGAGTGCTCTCACAAATCGAGTTATTTCAAGTAAATGACACATCTGATTTTGTTTGGCAACTCGTGTGCCTGTGCTCAGCTCTCCCCTGTCACAACACATCCGGCGTGTTCTCCTCCTTTGGCATTCTGGATTTAAACTCAGGAGCTGACCTTTTCAAACAGAATTATTCTTACTTCTCACAGAAGGCCTGAGACTTTTGGACAGATGAATAGATTTGCCCTTATTCCTCCTGTGCAGAGTAAATATGATCAATAGGAATATCCTCCCAGGTTCCTCTTCCCATTCTCCCCCATGGAACTTCACAGCCACCCTGAGATGTCCAACTACTAGATCTTCTTCCCCAAACACCAAAGTAAAAGATGAAAGCTTTGTGTATGAATTGGATGGAGTTTTATGCCAGCATCTGGGTTGACTCAAGCAACAACCACCCAAAGACTGGCTTTTGAGAAGTGATGGAGACTCCATCCCTGGGGACATTCAAGGCCAGGCTTGATGAGGCTCTGAGCAACCTGATCTAGTTCAGGATGTTCCTGCTAACTGTAAGGAGGATGGAATAGATGGCCCTTGAAGGTAACTACCAACCTTATGATTCTATGAATTTATGAAAGTCTCAGGAGTCATCAAGGCTTCCCTAGACTCTCTTCTTAGTGTCCAAGTAGGTAATTTTATCCAGATTTTTATCTAATTCAGCAGCACTCCTGCACATAGACTTCACATGCTTATGTATTCCAGCTTAAAGTAAATTCCAGCCAGATTATTCAAATAATTGATTTTTTTTCTTTCTTTCATTACCTCTGGCTCCTTGAAAATAATGAGAGTAATGAACTAGAAATCATTCTCCCCAAGTTTACTCTCTTTCAGTGCAGAGGAGTTTGCTCTGCCTCTTATTATTAACTGCTCTTCAGGATTTCATTTTGAAAAATTTAGGGCATGAATGTTTTGAAGTTAAAAATCAATTATTTAAAGAATAGAAATGAATTGGTTTGTCTTCTGGAAAACGTTTCACCTCACACCATACTGTAAAATTTGGCCAAACTGGAATGCCTGGTGACCTCTCTCAGCTGAAATGCCCCTTCAGCCATGTCCTCCAGGACTATGGTCCTTGGTTGGGGAGGTGGGGTCTTGGATGTTTGCTTGTTTTTAATACAGGAGGAAGTATTTCTGCTCAGTCTGAACAAGGAGATGGTCTCTCCATCACTGTCTTAACACCTCCATGATGGTGCTCCATGCCTGGACAAAAAAGCAGGGCCATGTGTGGTGACTGGAGTTCAGAGGTCATGGAAGAAGAGTGAGGTTTGTGACAGTGATCTGACAGAGCTCCTGAGACTGGTTTTAACTGGGGGTTCCAGTGTAGGGGAAAGCAAGCCATCCATAAAACAGGGTCTGCAGCACCAAGCCACCATGGGCATCTGTGGTGTATGAGACATCACAGAAGTACCTGTCTCCATGAGCAGGATCCATTATTTGCATCACAAGACCACAGAATCACAGAATGTCTTTGGAAGTGAACTCAGGAGGTCATCTAGTCCAAGATAGATGACAAGCAGTGCTTTCCCTGATGCTTAATGCTGGCTGCTGCTGTTGAAACAGAGAGGAACACTCCTGCCCAGGGCAAGAGAGGCAGCACCATGTGTTCTTGGACTCATTGTCCCCCCAGGGAGGGTCCTGGCGAGTTGGTGGCATGAATGAAGACAAAGTTAGTGGCCCTGCTGAGTTCTTCAGAGTCTGTTAGATTGTTGAAGTAAATTTAGTAGGGTATTTTCTGGACTTTTTTTCCCTTAAGTAAGCAGATGCCATTTCTCTCTCTCTTTTCTTCCCCTCCCTCCCATATTCAAACCAGCAGCTGTAAATCCCTCCGGCCCTGACGGCACGGATGGGAGGTTAAACACAGACAAAAGGCAGAGCTGCTGCCTTCTGCCACAGAGGTGGCATTAAAATTGAGTCAATTAGAGAATAATTTGTGAGGAAAACACCTGTGGCTGCAGGGTGCCCCTCTTAAGGCATTTAACAGCAGGTTTTATTTTTAAGCAGTCTCTAGCCCTTCCTCTTCTCCATCACATTACTCTGTGTGTTTGCAAAACCCCCCGCTGCAGCCTGGGGGGGCCCTCAGTGGTACCCTGACCACATCAGTGGTACCCTGCCCATCAGTAGTACCCAGTCTATAAGTGGCACCCAGCCTGTCAGTGGTACCCAGCCTGTGTCAGCAGTATCAGCCCCTCTGCATCACCCTGAGACAAGGTGGAGATAGAATCATAGAATCATAGAATAGTTTGGATTGGAAGGGACCTCAAAGATCATCGAGTTCCAAACCCCCTGCCATGAGCAGGGACACCTCCCACTAAATCAGGCTGCCCAGAGCCTTGTCCAGCCTGGTCTTGAACNTATGAAGTCCCCCTGAGCCTTCTCTTCTCCAGGCTGAACAACCCCAACTCCTTCAGCCTGTCTTCATAGGGCAATTGCTCCAGCCCTTTGACCATCTTCGTGGCCCTCCTCTGGACCTGCTCCAATAGCTCAATGTCCTTCCTGTGTTGAGATGGAAGAGTCCCACCTGGTTTTGCACATCTGAAGACCACCAGTGCCAGGCCACAGAAATGGAGCAACACTGGGGGAAAATCCAACATATTTCAGCATCCCTCCCTCTTTCTGCTGTCCCAAGGTGACCAGCAAGGAAAAGCCTTATTCAGAATCAAGCTTTGTCCACAGAAGGCAGAGTTAGGTAAGCTTTTCTGTATCATATTAATATCCCTTGATTAGAACTCCTGCAGTGCCATGCTGTGCTGCTCTAATGAGGCTGGCTGCCATCATCTCTTAAGGAACAGCAGGCTTTTTTTCAGGTATCCTCTGTAGGATGTTACCGGGCAGTAGCACCAGTGAGAAGACAAACAGCTCTGCAAAGGAAGAGGCAGCAGAGAAGATCAAGAGAAATGAAGGGGAAAAAAAGGTTTCTTCCCTTTGAAAATCCCTGCAAACTAATCCAAATAATCAGAACACCAAGAGAGGACATCAAACCTGCAGGAAATTTACACATGAAACTAATGCAAGTATGAACATAACACCTCCATAACATCAAACAGCTAAATAAAATGTTGTAGAGATCATTGGGAAGCAACAGGTCAAAAAGCAGAGAACAAGATGTGACCTGGTCTGGGTGTTCCTGCTCCATAACACCTTCATAACACCAAACAACTATAAAAAATGTTGTAAAAAATGTATTGATAAGAAAAAGGTCAAAAAGCAGAGAACAAGTTGTGTCCTAGTCTAGGTGCTCCAGCTCCAGCAGGGACATTGGACTAGATGACCTCTTAAGGTCCCTTCCCATCCCTGACATTCCTTGATTCTGTGAAATTAAGGCCATGTAAATATTCTTTTACATTTCCAGTCATGTGCATGTGTCTAAAATAACAGCACAAGGCACCTGAAATCGGGTTCTGGAGACAAAGTGATGCATTCAGATGGTTACCTACCTCACCATTCTTCAGTGAATTTTAAATTACACCACTATTGCTACTGATTAAAATGGACTTGGAACCCCAGAAGGGAAAAGCACTCTTGTTTCTAGAGGGGAAGGAAAGCAGCACCTGGAAGGGATGATGTCAATCTTCAGCCTGAGTTCTGCAAACACTGAGGTTCTCACATGGTTGGCCTTTTGCGTGCTTCACCATTGGGTTGCTTTAGCACATCAATTATTCCTATTACTTTGCAGTTGTATTTTGTAATTAATTCTTTGCTCAGTGACAGGCCTGTTCGTGTTGTCTCAGATGTTTTCTTGTCTGTGTTCTCACAGAAGTGGAGAAGGCTGGTGGGAGACCTCGCAGCAGCCACCTAGTGTCTGAAGGGGCTGCAAGAAAGGGAGGGGCTGTTTGCCAGGGCATGGAGCCACAGGACAAGGGGCAGTAGTTTAAAACTAGAGCAGGGCAGGGTTAGGTTGAACATTAAGAGAAAGTTCTTCCCCATGAGGGTGGTGAGGCACTGAAACAGGTTGCCCAAAGTGGTGGTGGAGGTCCCATCCCTAGAGACAACCAAGACCAGGCTTGATGAGGTTCTGGGCAACCTGATCTAGTGCAGGATGTCCCTGATCACTGCAAGGGGTTGGACTAGATGGCTTTTGAAGTTCCCTTCCAAACCTATAATTCTATGATAAACAAGAATCACATAGAATCATAGAATGGTNAGTGGGGGGGCATCCACAACCTCTCTGGGCAACCTGTTCCAGTGTGTCACCACCCTCACAGTAAAGAACTTCTTTCTTATAGCCAGCCTAGATGTCCCCTCTTCCAATTTGTATCCATTACTCCTAGTCCTACCATCACATATCCTATTAAAATGTCCTACCCCAGCCTTTCTGTAGCCCCTTCAGGTATTTAGAAGCTACTCTCAGGTCCCCTCTGAGCTTTCTCTTCTTCAGGCTGAACAACCTCAACTCCTTCAGTCTGTCCTCAGATCATCTTCGTGGCCCTCCTCTGGACCCCCTCCAACAGCTCAATGTCAACTTCTCCTTCAGCCCCAACACACAACATGACCCCTCACAGCCCTAATCCCCTTGGACTTCTCCAGAGCAGAGGGACCAGGGTGTGTGGCAGCTTGGCCCCTAAACCCTGAAAAGCCGTTTGGTGCCCAAACACTGGAGTCTGGTCACTGCAGTACAAGGGGCATCCATAGCATCAGTGCCAATTTTCCAATGAAGTTCAGGAGATTCAGCATTTCTGGTCCTGCTCCCCAAGCCCACCTGCAGTACAGACCTCTGTACACTCCATCCAGGAGTCTTCTGAGCACTGCAATTCCTTGGAAAGACCAAGATGATGTTCATCTCCATGAGAGCCACCAGAGAGAGGTACTGAGTTTGTCACACAGCCACAACCAGAAAAACACTATAGAATCACAGGAATCATTGTGGTTGGAAAAGACCCTTGAGACCAAGTCCAACCATTAGCACAGCACTGCAAGTCTGCCACTAAACCATGTCAAATAGCACTGAGATGTCTTTCAAATCCCTCCAGGGATGTCAACTCCACCTCTTCTCCAGGGCAGCCTGTTCCAATGCTTTATAACCCCTTCAGTGAAAGAACGTTCTTTAATATCCATCCCTGCAGGGTCTCCCAAGGGCTGTCCCTGCTGGGCTCCAGAATGAAGGGAATAGGACAATAAGGAGGAGCTGGAGCTGGGGCTATCAGAGAGAAATGGAGGGCAGAATTTCATCTTGGATGAGGGACCCTCCTGACTCAAACAAAGCCCCCCCAAGGGCTGGCACAGCACTGGCTGCTCAGTCTGGTGCCCAAGAGTGATGGGAGCCTTGTGGCAGATGTTCCTTGCAAGCTGATTTAGCAGCACAGACTGATGCAGGAGGGTTCCAGGATAAATATTGCAACAGGATATCATTTGAAAAGTGATTAAAACAACACATCTGCACCCATGTGGGAGGGAAATTGCTGTAAGCATCCAGTTTCCCTTCCATGTGGATCCTTGGCCCATCATTGCACAAGTGATGCTCTAAGTTGTGAGGTGAAGAGTGGGGTGAGTGCACAAAGGGGTTGCTTCAGGAAGCCCCCAAGGAAGGGTCCTCGTCATGGGTGGGCACTGCTGATGGTGGGTGGGAGATGCTGAAAGAAAGGATGTCTTTCCATTCTATGTTATAAAAAGTCACTAGAAAGCCTAGGGAATCATATAATTAACAGTGAAGTCATTATTAAACCCCTTTTATACCTTAGTGAACCCTTTGCACAGCAATAGCTGCTTCCTTCATGGGGAGCACAGCCAAAGTGCAGATTAAAGGATCCAAGATTTTGCATTTCCAAGATTCTGTGGCTTTTGCCTTCTCCCATTTATTACCTTCAGATGTGTATCTCCAACCCCAGAAGAGCTTAACAGGAGATGCCAGGCTGAGCCCTCACAGGATCAGTGGCAAACTAGCAAGGTCAACCCCATCCTTCCGTTTCCATGGCGATCACTCTGATAATATATAACATGGCAACACCATCTTTCTACCAGTTCCTACAGCTCTGCTTTTGGCTTTGTCTGAGCTCCCTTGAAATGGAGGTGAGATAAAACAGGAGCTGACACCAGAGTGGCCACAGAGGAGCACTTTGGGCACTTTGTGTCCCCTTCCCTCCATAAAGCAAGTTCTCAACAAAGATCCTCTGTCAAGGGCCCATCTTGTGTCCAGAAAGTGAAATCTTCTTGTGATGTTACACTCAGAAATCTGAATCCTGGCAGAGAAAATTTCTTTTTCTTTGATTTTATTGATCAGGCTGTATATCCCCCATAAAAAAACTCCAAGAAGATTCCTCCTGCTTCATTACCAGAACACGCTCTTGCTGGGAGGGAAGTGACCTGTGGGTGACAAAGCATTTCTGGGTGTTGGAAAAGAAGCAGTGGGTCTGATAGACAAATTATTTGAAGTACCTAGAGAGGAAAATGCTGTGACACAGCCCAACACAGTGTCCTTTTACCCAGTCAAGGGATAAGCAGTGGTGCAGGGATGGTTCTGCTCCCATACAGGGAGGGTTAGAGTTTTCCAGCAAACAAACTCTACATGGTTATCAGAGTAGAAGGTTTATAAACCTTGATTGTCATGCTTGGGAAAACTCCACTTTTAAAAGCCTCCAGTGTCTGGATTTGTGAAAATATTTACTTTTCCACCAGCTGTGAAGGGTGGATCTCAAGATTTCAGTGTTTTTGAGCTCCCCAGGTGTGGGGATGAGTAGGAACAAGACCCAGGAGCTTGCCTCAAGCTGCTAATGGGGATATTTCATTCCATGAAAGGCACATTCAATCTGAATTGGAAAGTTTGCTGTGATGTTTTCTCCCTTTCTTGCTGCCTATCATCCCAAAAACTCCTCATCCTGGTGATGGATGGAGCCTTGAGCCTGTGCCTTCCTCCCACAGCTGTAGTGCTTGCAGGGTTTCCCAAGGGTTCTCCTTGCTGGGCTTCAGAATGGAAGGGAATAGGACAATTAAGAGGAGGTGGAGCTGGTACTGAGGCTATCAGAGAGAAATGGAGGGCAGAATTTCCTCCCGTGAACATCAGGACTACAGCCCACCTGTTCCTTGGGAGAAGAATATAATGTTCCACCAAAAATAGGTCAATATTTCAAAAATTATTTCCCTACAAAGGCAAAGACTTCTCCTTGGCTAATGAATGCCCTGTGAAACTTTCCCCTGAAGGGAGCAACCTGAGGAACAACCAGAGGTGATTAGAAGACAGCAACAGTTCTTGGACACCAAAATACCTCTGTTACGAGTGTCCTTGCTCTGCAATCTGAATAGAGAGATGTAACAATGGATATGCCATTGTGGCACATTATAAAATCATATTTTAAAGCAGTCTCCTGCTGTAACAAGCTCTGAGGTATTTTCCAGAGTGATGAAGTATTTAATAAAAATAAGACAAAGAGTCACTGGAGACCTTAGTGGCTTGCATGCCCTTTAAAATACATTACAAGTCCAAAAGACATTAGCTTAATACTCTCTTCTAGTTACAACTCTGATTCATTGTCTACGATGAGAAAGATTTCCATGGATCTGCAGAACTCTTTTAGCCTCATTCAGCATACCTGGACAAAATTTCCATACAATTCTTGTTTCCTCCGTGTAGAAAAGGAGACATTATAAAGGGTATCAATGTCTGATGAGAGTATCTCAGCACATCAAAGGGCACATAAGCAACTTCTAGACCTTTTAGTGAGAATCTGCTCCACAGCACACAACAGTCCTCTGTCTGCAGCAGCATCTGAGGCTTGAGCAAACTCTGCTCAGGTCAGGAGCTGATCCTGCCCTGTGCCATCCTCAGTAGACCCCCCAGACACTCGTGCCAGCCTGATGCCAGTGACCATGACCATCAGATTCACCCTCAAAGTGCTAAACATTTGATTGTGTCTCTTCTATTGATCTTCAGGTTTTTACCCCGCTTCTAATTGCTCTTCCCTTGCACATCCCATGGTCCAAAGGGACTTTTGGAGCCCTTACTCCACTTGCAGTGACCTCAACCAGTACCATGCTGAAGGAGGGTGAGGCCTGGCCTGAGTTGCCCAGAGAAGCTGAGTCTGCCAGTCTCTTGAGGGCTTCAAGGGCAGGTTGGATGTGGTTCTGGGCAACCTGAGCTGGTGGGACTCGTAGTCAAGGGCTCTGGTGTTGGGCACAGTGATCCCCCTCATTCAATACCCCCTGTTTGCAGGTACAGGGACTCTCCTATCCCCTATCCCAGAAGGAGAAACGTGCTGTCCCTTCACCTGTTCAAATCCCTTCTGCTAGAGCTGCCAGTGACCCTTCTCTCCCAAGAATACAACATAATCATAGGAAGCCATCAGTGGTTCAGCCTAACCTGTACTTAACTTGAATTTGCTGCTTCTTGCCAGACCTGAAGACACTTCTCTGGGCATCACCCCTCTCTCTCAGTACAAGTCTCTAGCTCAAAGCAATTAACCTTTTTTCTCTCTTTTTTTTTTTTTTACACTGTAATGCCCAAAAATTTCAGCTTATTCTATGTTCCAAAGAAATTACCTTCTCTGAGTGTGCAGCAATCCTATAATTAAAATAATTTGCCTTTGTGGCATAGAGGTGACATAATTGGCAGGTAAGGATACCTGATATTTTAATAACAGTGAGGCATAGAAGAGATTTTTCTCACCTCCATTGCCTGTGGACAGGAGCTGCTGTGCTCTGTGCCTTTACCATCCCCATCGGTCCTTCCAACCCTTCATTTTCCCAGAACTTTATTTTCCATATGACCCAGTAGCTCACTATAATAAGCTCAGCTCCTCTGCAAAGAAAATCAATCATTTTCTACAACATCTTACTAAGAAAAGTTCTGTGCCTGCTAAATTACTACACCAGACTCCATATACACTGGCAAAACATTTAAAAAGGTTAACATTTTAATGCAGGAGCCGAGCCTGACAATGGAAAGGGTCTTTGATGTCTGAATCTCCCTGGAAATGTCACAGGACTGGGCTTTCATGAATGATTCCTTCTCATATCAACTCTGGCAGGGGTAAAAATTAAAACCCAACAATAGTCCCTGCTGTAATACGCTGACACTCGCAAGCCTGACCTTTTCAAGCCAGAGACACTCAGCTATCTGCTTTTAATCAGGTGGGGAAAGGCATCACAAATCCCCCATAAAATGGAAAATAAACAATAAAATTCCAAAATCTATCCAAGATCAAAGGATGAGATGATGCCAAAGGGTGCTGCTGCACCTCTTCTACCACCCCTTCATCCTTCTTTGCCACCAGAGCCCATTTCTTGGAGAGCATTGCTGGTATGATGTGACACATGAATCAGGGACAGCCCCAGATGTGATCAGGCATCAGGGCTGGTGCATAGAAAGAGCAGACTGGGCAAACTGGGCAGACTGGTCACTCCTTCATTACAACTCACTGGCTGGCAGCAGTGGGTTGTTCCCATTGCATACAAGGCAGAGGAGCATCATAGAATGGTTTGGGTTGGAAGGAACCTTCAAGATCATCTAGTTTCAACCCCCCTGCCATGGGCAGGGACACCTCCCACTACACCAGGTTGCTCACTGCCTCATTCAGCCTGGCCTTAAACACCTCCAGAGAGGGGACACCCATAATCTCTTTGGGCAGCCTGTTCCAGTGTCTCATCACCCTCACAGGAAAGAATTTCTTTCTTAGGTCCAGCCTGGATCTCCACTCTTCCAGTTTGCATCCATTACTCCTAGTCCTGCCATCACATATCCTATTAAAAAGTCCTACCTCAGCCTTTCTGTGGTCCCCTTAGACGTTCATAAGTCACTATGATGTCCTCCCTGATTCTTCTTCCAGGTTGAATAATCCCAACTCCTTCAGCCTGTCATCAGAAGGGAGGTGCTCCAGCCCTCTTATCATCTTCATGGCCTCCTCTGGACCTGCTCCAACAGCTCAATGTCTTTCTTATGTTGAGGGCTCCAGAACTGGACACAGTAACTTCAGCTGGGGCCTCACCAGAGCAGGGTAGAGGGGCAAAATCACCTCCCTTGACCTGCTGGTCACACTTCTCTTGATGTAGCCCAGGACTGGGTTGGCTTCTGGGCTGCAAGCACACACTGCTGGCTTATGTTGAGTTTCTCATCAGGACTGTGAGGCAGTGGTGGTCACAGGCATCCCTGCTTCCAAGGGGTTATTATTAGGGTTTGTTTCTCATTGGGAAATGAGGAGTGGTGTTTGTGAGGAGTTAAAGAAGCATAATACTGAAGAGGAAAATAAATAAATAAAGCTTCTGGATTAAAATGATTGCTTCTTAAGTCTTGTTTTCTTTCTGCTATGGAAATCACAAAGTGATAATAGAGTGAAAGTTTCCTTTTATGTATATGTGGTGAAAAAGTAAGTCATTATTATCCTACACTGATACACCTCAGACTAGGATGTGAGATAAAAATATCGGGGTGTGGGATGTCATCCTCTGTGAGTGTTCAAAGTAGAGAGATGAGGGGCATTTCTCACTGCAGTAAAAAAAAAAAACCCATTCTCTCTGTATCTGCATTTTTGTGGAAAAAAATGAGGGAGAATAACCAGAATTCTATGGAAAACAACCAAAAAAATCAATAGAATCAATTCTATACACATTTTCTTATGGAATGTATGATGAATGTCATATTTTTAATAGTGGTACTTCAGAAAATGATCTCATAAAAATGCATATAATGTCTATCTGAGCTGCTAGTGAAAACTGAAATGGCATATCAGAACCCAGACAGCCTCCTCCTGCATCTTCTCCAGCTTGTAGACAAGCTTGGAGGTTTTTTTGGCATTTCCATGGAATCTCCAAAAGAAGCTGCAGAGGTTGGGAGTTTGGGGGGTGTTGTGTCCCAACCAGACCCTGGGATATTCCCTTCCTTCAGGACACTGCTACATTTTTCACCTTTCCCTTTAGTTAAACATCACCCAAAAATATGGTTATACACCACATCCACTGCTTGATCATGGATGAACAGAGAAAAATGCTGATTTCCTTCCCTTCTGTTCAGCTTCCCAGGGGAAATGGCAGGTCACGATCTGCCCAGTGATAAAAATCACTTAGGAGTTACTTAGCAATAAAACCACACAACAAATTTAAGCCCTTTTAACACCAGTGGGCACTGGCTATAATCACATTAATTTAGAGGGGCTGAGGTTTTAAAAGCTTTATTTAAACTGTTCTGGACAGAAGTGTCTGCATTTCTGGAAAAAAATAGCCCTTTTATCACATAATATTAATTTCATTGTCATGTTTGGTAAATGCTGTTTTGATTTTACTCAGAGTTCAAAGCATGGAAATTTTTAAAAATAATAAATTCACAAAAGGACATATAAAAATATTGCTGTCCACTATAGCTGATACCCTGTTGGGAGTCAGAGGAATGTAAAGAAAAAACAGACACCTGCCCCCCAAAAATGCAGACATCAGTTTCAGGCAACTGTTTTGGCTTTTGCTTGATCCTGATGTTGCTTCAAATTCCCAGTGAAGATGGTGCCACTCCAGCAATCGATGAGAACCTATGTCACTTCTCACCATCAATTCAACTTGTCACAGAGGCACTGCCTGCATTTCTGCCCTGTGTAATATTAGAGGGGAGGAAAAAACACAGAGTAAAAGGTGCGTGGGGAGACTGGCTTCAAGTGTAATTAAAATTAAAGTCATCCCTCTGAGACTGCCAGTATTGACAAATCTTGTACTTTCTTACGAGTTCATGTGCTACCAGCTGTTTCGAGAACAAGCAAACAAGGGAGAAACAAAACATGAAAACGCATTAAAATTCCAAGAGGAGGACAAGACCATGCAGTTTTCACTGTGTCTTTACTCCACCCAAAGCTGTAACTGGGCCATGGCTGGGGCAGATGGGAAAGTCTTCAAAGCCTGCACTGTTTCTCTCATAGTTTATTTCACAGAATCACAAAATCAAAGAATATCAGGGATTGGAAGGGACATCAAGAGATCATCTAGTCCAATCCCCCTGCCAGAGCAGGAACACCCAGACCAGGTCACACAGGAAGGCATCCCAGCAGGTTTTGAATGTCTCCAGAGAAGGAGACTCCACTACCACTCTGGGCAGCCTGTGCCACTGTTCTGTCACCCTCAGTGTGAAAACGTTTTTTCTCCTATTTTGTGGAACCTCCTGTGTTCTATATTGCACTCATTGCTCCTTGTCCTATCATTGGATGTGACTGAGAAGAGTCTGGCTCCATCCTCCTGACACTCACCCTTTTTCATATTGCAGATATTCAGGGATGATGGGGAGAATAATGTGCAAATGATGGTCAGCTCTGAATCATCCAGGTGCTAAAATAGTGTGAGAATATGTTACAGGAAAAAATAATCAAGTGGATGAAAATTTTCTACTTTTAAATACATTGCTCTGGCAGAATTATTTCATAGCTCAGTTCTCCATATATTTATGTAAGATGAATATAAGGTACACAGGCATAAATGCAGACCCTATATACCTTGAAATGTGCCACTAGTATTTTAGGATTCTGTTTCAGGGTTTTATTTCACAGTCAGCACCAGTGAGGAAGGAGAAGCAGTAAAATGAGAGAAATGGGGAAGTAAAAAACAGCCACAGAAAGTAAATTTTGACCTTGGAAAAGAGATGGGAGGTCATTTTCGGAGCATTTAGCAATATTCACTTCATTGGAGAAATACAGTAAAACCAAAATATCCTGCAAACTTCTCCCTTTTATTTATTCATAAAACATTTACTTTTTCTTTTTTTTCCCCTCTTCAGAAATATAACCCCAGCAGTTGCCCACGGTGCAGGAGCTGAGTGCTGAGCTCAAAAGCTACACAAGTTTATAACGTAGATTAGATGGAGATGAATTATTCAGAAACCCAAATGCGCTGTGCCATGCACTGAGAGGAGCTAAATGAAAATGTGCCATTTCGGGGTATGCAATGCAACAGATGTAAATAGCAAGGCTGTAAGACAGTGTGTGCAGAGCATTTTGCCAGCAGGTAAACACCTCTGTTCAAAAAAACAGCCACAGAAATTCAGACAAGAAGTAGAAAGCTCAAAGGATTCAGCAAATTAATGGCAGGGGTTGGTTCAGAGAACCATGGAATATGTTGGGTTGGAAGGGACCTTCAAAGGGCATCTAGTCCAACCCCTTGCAGTGAGCAGGGACATAGAATCACAGAATCATAGAATCATAGAATAGTTTGGGTTGGAAGGGACCTTCAAAGGGCATCTAGTCCAACCCCTTGCAGTGAGCAGGGACATAGAATCACAGAATCATAGAATAGTTTGGGTTGGAAGGGACCTTAAACATCAAGTTCCAACCCCCTGACATGGGCAGGGACACTTCCCACTACACCAGGTTGCCTGGTCTTAAACACCTCCAAGGATTGAGGGGACATCCACAACCTCTCTGGGCAACCTGTTCCAGTGTTTCACTACCCTCACTGTAAATAATTTCTTTCTTATATCTAGCCTGAATCTCCCCTCTTCCAATTTACATCCATTATTTCTAGTTCTTCCTGACTAGATCAGATAGATCAGGTTGCTCAGTGCCTCAGCAAGCCTGGCCTTGGATGTCTCCAGGGACACCACCTCTCTGGGCAACCTGTTCTAGTGTTTCACCACCCTCATAGGGAAGAATTTCCTAGTGTCTCACATAAACATGCTCAACTTTAGTTTAAAACCATTGACCCTCATCCTATCACTCCATGTCTTAGCAAACAGCCCCTCCCCAGCTTTTCTGTAGCCTCTTCAGGCACTGGGAGGACATGGTGTGGTCTCTCTGGAGCCTTCTCTTCTCCAGGCTGAACAGCCCTAACTCTCTCAGCCTGTCTTCATAGCAGAGGTGCTCCAGCCCACTGATCACCCTCATAGCCTTCCTCCAGATCCTCTCCAACAGCTCCATGTCCTTCTACAGTTCACATTCCTTGATGGTACAGCCCCACAGCACCCAGAGGGACAAGTCCTGCTTCCTCCACTCTTTGAGAACCAGGGTGAGTAACAACAAGTGAACGTCTGTCTTCATTTTTAATTCCAAATCAATTCCTCGCTCGGCTGCCTGATGTGACATTGCAGTTCTGTAGGACAACAGGAGTAAAGACAGTTATTAAAAGCTATCATAGATCAGGCTGGTAGGAGACAACAGGCATTAAAATGATGTGTGGACATTGCTGTCATTTGCAATTTCAGGCCTTCTGCAATTACAGAAAACTCCTCAATACCAAGGTATTTTCCAGGAAATGCATCATCTGGATTGTGAGACACCCCTCGACTCCTGGCTGCCCAGCTGAAGTGATGAGGGGCATGAGGAGAATAAAAAATTGCCTGGTTTTATTGTGATTTCTCTTTCTCTACTATTTACAATAGAAACATAGAATGGTTTGGGTTGGGAAGGACCTTAAAAATCATCTAGTTCCAACCCCCTTGCCATGGGCAGGGACATCTTCCACTACACCAGGTTGCTCAATGCCTCATCCATCCTGGTATTAAATACCCCCAGAGAGGGGGTATCCACAACCTCTCTGGGCAACCTATGTCTCACCACCCTAGGTCAATAAAATGGTCAATAAAAAGGATGTTTCTTAAATTATAAGCAGAAGGAAAAAAAATTCCACACCTAGGAGTGACTCCTGTGTGATGGTCTGTTATTCCTGGTCTATTATTGATGGATTCTGATAAAATGATCTAAATAAATGGAAGTGCTGCTCACTAGAGCTGATGAGCTATAGTTCCACTGACAATCAGAGCTTTCATGTGAGGGGTGTAGAAGGCAAAGCTGTAAAAGCAGGCAGATGCTGCAGCTCCACTGACTCTTCTTCCATTTTTCATATCAGGGCACGAGGTTTGGAATTGGAAGAGAAGATGAGTGATGGTGAGATAGAGGTGTGAATGTGATAAATACCCACACTTCACAGTGAAACCTGTCACCTCAGGGAAGATAGGAGGTTAAATTAAATGACAGTTTACAAATATTCTCAGCAGCAGGCATCCCCTTTCTGTGACACAGATGACTAATAAACATTGCTTCCTGGTCCCACAGGTGACCTGAGGGACAAAGGTGGCTTAAACCCACTTCTCCAGGATGGATAACTGTCTCCTGGGGCCTCAGCAGGATGGAGGGATAGGATAAAAGTCTCCTCCATGAAGAGAGGATGTGCCAGTGGCCTCATCTATGTCACCTACCATGAGCCAGAGTCATGTCCTGCTTCATGGCAACCTCCTGCTTGCCAGCCCTGTGGACCGTGGTGGCACTGCTGGGGGGTGACACCTTGGCAGTGACTGCTGACAACACGGTGCCTCCAGACAGTACAGTCTTCACACCATGCCAAAACCAGCCAGCAAAGAGGTGCTGTCACCCTCAGAATTGTGATGACAGAAACCGTTTTGTTTTCAGCTGCATTTTTTAGCACATGGGAACACAACAACAGCGGCTCTGAGTGGGGTCAGAAACACCAACTCTGAGATCCTGCCAGTCACAGACATTCCTTACCTGGTGGGCACATGTTAGAAGTTTTGAAGAGACATTTGTGGTCCTTGGCTTCTAAACCCCTCCAAGGATGCCACTATGGGCAGCTTCTTCCAGCCTTTGACTTCCTTTATGAAGAATCTCTCCTCCCTGGTCTCCTGCACTGGAGTAGGAGAACTCTAATGGTGAACACTTTCCACCTGCACTTTACTAGCTTGCAGAATTTCAGTTGGGGTCTCAGTGGATGAGAAGAAGGTTAGAAAAGTGGGGGGAAGAGAGTGGAAAGGCTTAATTTTTTCCTTGGCAACTCCACCCTTGAGGACACCCACAAGCTCACCATCTCGGCACAACTTCCTTCCCACTGCTGCACTGCTGCCATGGGGGTGTGGGCTGTGAGGCAGAGCAGGTTTTGATCCACTAATAATTAAATTCAGGATCAGGAGGAGAGGTCACTGGTGCAAATTCAGAAGCTGCTGAGTTTGGCCACAGGCATCCATCTGGAGCACAAAGCTGCTGAGGCAGCACCTCGCTAATAGCAACCCATCTTTAACCACTTGCCTTCCTGCTAATTACAGAATTGCTTTCTGTTAAAGCAATTTGCAATTGCTTTCAGGGGAGAAGAAGATCTCAGTTGGTTCCTTTATTTGGTGAAATTCTCCCCACCACCCCCAGCAGGATGTTCCCCATCACCTGCAATTCTCCCATGTTGCTGGGTTTGAATGCAGCCCCATGGCATGATGCTCAAAGTGATGGTTCCCTGCTGCTGCAGGGATTCTTCTGTCCAGCTGCTGAGTACTCAAGGAGGAAAACCATGAAAAAGGCTCCACACCTGCCACATGTTTCTGAAATGGTGTTCTCAAGGCCCAAATCACCACCTTAGAGGGACAAGAACTCCCCAAGCTCCTCATGGCTGGTGCTCTTCCCTCTCCAGGCATCCCAAGCAGAGCAGGGTGTCCAGTCCCATCTCCAGATTCCTCCCACATTCTGCCCAGTGCATGGAGGTCCCCAGCAGCAGTGGGGACACTGGGATATGACCCTTCTTATGGAGTTAGAACATACTAGGATGAGGATACCATGTGCATTTGATGTTCCCTCCTTTATGAAGAATCTTTTCTCCCTGGTCTCCTGCACAGGAGCAGCAAGGGGTTAAGAGGCACTTCAATTGTGAATACTTTCCACCTGCACTTTACTAGCTTGCAGAATTTCAGTTGGGGTCTCAGTGGATGAGGGGAAGGTTAGAAAAGTGGGGGAAAGAGAAAAGAAATACTTTATTTTTCCTTGGCAACAAAAAAAAGCCTTCCACAGCCCCTCACACCTTCCAGACTTCCATTGCTTCAGCTTTCTCAATCAGTATTTCTACTGACAGATGCTAGAGAAAATGGAACTGGAAGAAGAGGTGTAAATAAAAGTCAGCCTCAAAGGTACAGCAATTCATGAAAAATGGTTTCCATCCCCAAATCAGATCTGTACTAGTGAGGAGGAGGTCTCAGCCCCACTGGCAGTTGGGATGTCCCAGGGGCCAGCTCTTCTAATGACAGTGATATTAGGGGATCCCTCCTGACAAGAAGGAGGGCTGTATCTCATTAAGTCTAAACATATTTTAGTCAAATATGCATAAAATGCAACCAATAGGCAGAGTTTTCTGAATGAGAAAAGTCACCTGAGGCTCCTTTCACTTTCAAGGTAATATCTGCTTTCTCTCCAGCTGCCATTTAGCTCCTCTTGTCACTGAATTTTTTTGTTTTCTAATTCCCCAAAGAAACAAACACTGAAACAACAAAAAACATTTGCTAAGCAGAGCACAGTAATTTTTTTTTTCTGAGGACAAAAACTCAGCAACAAAATGGGCAAATGAATGAAAGGCTTGTGTGATTTCCCTGAGGATCACTCATCCTCCCCCTCTCCTTATGTGCTGGGGTTCCCAAGATGGGTCCCCAAACCTCCTGGATATAGACCACCAGGTCTTTGGGGCTCCCCCAAGGCCACCCTCTGCCCAGCAGCCTGGCCCTGGTGATAAAGGATATACTTCAAGTGTATCCTATTAATTTTCTTAGTTTATATAGTGAGCTGTCAGATAACAGTAGTTCCTCCTTTCAGAAGGAACATGGCAGCGTGCAAAATGATTTCCAGAGTGAGCACCCTTAGGACATATTATTTTCTTAACTAAAAATTCAAGTGCATACTTATTACCCCAATCTTTGTCTCAGAGATAGCTTTGCATTCACATGATGGAATTACAAACCACTAGACAATTTTTAGGACTTGTAAGAAAAACTGCTTTTAACATGGCTTTTATAGTTGTCTTATTTATCTAATCTCTATGAGTCATAATTCCTTTAGGATCGCTTTCTTCTTCCTACATTGCATCTCACCAAAGCAAATTAAAAAGAAAAAAGCAATGGAGGAAACAAAGGAGGAACAAAAGAGGAAACTTCCCCAGCCTGAAGATTTTGATGAAGTGCTGCATGTAATTTCTCTTTGTTGCACCATCTCTAATAGGAACAGACACCCTCAGTGCCCATGAAGAGAGTCTTCAGGCAAAAGATTCAGGCAGAAAATCTCCCTTGGAAATGAAAAAACTGGATAGATTTTTAAAAAAAATAATAATCACAGTTGTTTCTTTTGCAATTTCCAGAAAGTGTTGACCAAAATTTGGGGGATAAATTTCAAAGACACATAGATGTGGCAGTTAATGACAGGGGTTAGTGGTTACTCTGCAGTGCTGGGTTAATGACTGGACATGATGACCTTAGAGATCTTTTCCAACCTAAATGGTTGTGGGAAGTGTCCCTGCCCACGGCAGAGGGGTTGGAACTAGATGGTCATTAAGGTCCTTTCCAACCCAAACCATTCTATGATTCTTTCAGTCCTTCCTTGGCTCGAACAGAAGAGCAGGGAAGGGAAAATGGTATCTGAGGTGGCTTTCAGAACATCTGGATGGAAACTGCCTGCTTTAAAATCCCCCTGCTCCTCTTCTTCTCCAACACAGCAGTTGACCACAGAGGAACCGTTTGTCTCAGCACAACAAGAGAGAGATGAATTTTTTCCTTCTTCACTGGGGGACAAAGCCATGCATCTGCAGCCACTTCAGCCCAGCATCTCCTACATCTGCTCAACTTTTCTCTTTTCCAGATCAGGCAAGAAGGGGGATAATAAATTTCTTCTTAGATCTTGCTCTGCAAAAGCCTGTATTTTTTATTTTATTAGAGCAAGTCAACGTTGTTTTTTGGTTTTCTTCTTTTTTTTTTTTTTACATCTGGGCTCAAACCACCTCTAACTCTGCCCTGCTGCTGAGGGAGCTGGAAGACCCACAACCACCTTAACAAGAGCTAATTAACCTGGATCTGTTCTCATTGTGTGGCCAAGAGCAGCAATAAAGAACATTAGCCCTAGCCCCGAGCCTCTACATTTGAATGTCCATGGGGATGAAAGGTGGACTAAAAGAAAGGGAAAGTGAGTGACCTGAAGGGCTCATGTGCATGAACAGCAGCTGAAAAGGGACATTTCCTGGGCTGAGCAGCAGGGGAAAACAAAGAGCTGCGGATCTCTCTTGGTTTCTTCCCTTGTTCATCGCAGTTTTTGGCTGAAGAGGGATCAGTAAGTAGGAAATTGAGATGGGAAAGCAAAGCCCATGTGCTTTCAGTACGGAGACTGGCAGAAATTACTGCAGGGCAGGAAATCATAGACTCATAGAATTGTTTGGGTTGGAAGGGATCTTAAATATCATCTAGTTCCAATCCCTCCCCCAC
>VZTY01021818.1:62726-93498 GCA_013400935.1 Turnix velox
AAAAAGGAGAAAAGGGGAAGGGAAAAAAGGGAAAGGGAAAGGGAAAGAGAAAGGGAAAGGGAAAGAGAAAAGGAAAGAGAAAGGGAAAGGGTAAGAGAAAGGGAAATAGAAAGGGAAAGGGTAAGGGAAAGGGAAATAGAAAGGGAAAGAGAAAAAGAAAGGGCAAGGGTAAGAGAAAGGGAAAGGGAAAGCGAAAGGGAAAGGGAGAGAGAAAGGGAAAAGGAAAGGGAAAGGGAAAAGGAAAGGGAAAAGGGAAAGAGAAAGGGAAAGGGAAAGGGAAAGGGAAAGGGAAAAGGGAAAGAGAAAGGGAAAGGGAAAGGAAAGGACAACTATTCCAGCTGCAAGAGACCTACAATGATCACGACACAGCATCGCCTCCTCAGCACAGCTCTGTTCAGCACAGGTAGAGCATTGTCCAGACTTTGAGTGACAAATGCCAGTGAAACATGGGCTTTGCACCAGTGAGCACCCAAAAATGCATTGGGTTTGTGCACAGATGGGAGAGAAGCACACAGAGAATCTGAGGAATCTCTCAAAGGGCTTTGCTGTTATTTCCTTTTAAGCTGCTGGAGTTCAGTTTTGTCCCTGAACTCACATTTATTTCTGTGTAGTCAGGCTTTACTGCAGCTGAATGCCTTTATGTGATCTTCAGTTAAAGACACAAACCTCTGCCTGCACTTCAGTGGCACTGGTCTGTGCTGGAAGTGAAAGGCCAGAACCCAAGTGTTTCAGAGTGATCAAAACAGCACAGGGGAAGAACAAACCAGATCTTCTCAACTGAGAAGCTCTCACACTGCCTAACAGCTCAGAGAGTTTAAATAAAGAAGAGGAGCAAGCAAGGCTTTGAATGAGAAATTCAAACTGCAAAAGCCAGCTTGGCCCTCTGCCTCAATGGTGACAGCCAGGAGCCACAAGGAATGTCACACATCCATGAGACAGTCATCCCAACCTGACAGTCAGGAGACCCAAGTCCCACATTCCTTGTGACAACTAACCCAACTTGACAACAGCCAAGAAAACTACCTCCTAGACCCCCCCAAGTGTAAGGGAAAAGGACCTGGGGGTACTGGTGGACAGAAGGATAAACATGAGCCAGCAATGTGTCCTTGTGTCCAAGAAGGCCAATGGTATCCTGGAGTCTATTAGAAGGAGAGTGGTCAGTTGATCAAGAGAGGTTCTCCTCCCACTCTACTCTGCCCTGGTGAGACCACATCTGGAGTATTGTGTCCAGTTCTGGAGCCCTCAGTTCACAGGGAACTGCTGGAGAGAGTCCAGTGCAGAGACACAGAGATGATTAAGGGATTGGAGCATCTCCCTTCTGAGGAAAGGCTGAGGGAGCTGGGTCTCTTGAGCTTGGAGGAGACTGAGGGTTGACCCCATTAATGTTGATAAATATGTAAAGGGAGAGTGTCAGAAGGATGGAGCCAGGCTCTTCTCAGTGACATCCATTGATAGGACACAGTGCAAGCTGGAACACAGAAGGTTCCACAGAAATATGAGAAAAAGCTTTTTCACACTGAGTGTGACAGAACAGTGGAACAGACTGCCCAGAGAGACTGTGAAGTCTCCTTCTCTAGAGACATTCAAACCCAACCTGGACACCTTCTTGTGTGACCTGATCTGGGTGTTCCTGCTCCAGCAGGGGGATTGGACTAGATGATCTCTCGAGGTCCCTTCCAATCCCTGACATTCTCTGATTTTGTGATCACCCTCCCTATCCCCTGGTGAGGGTTTGACTGGTGAGCTCACCAGCTCTGTCATGGCTGCTGTACCCCGAGGTGCCAGTGCCAAATGTTCAACACTTGCCATGGTTGGTTGGATGTTTTTGTTC
This sequence comes from Turnix velox, assembly GCA_013400935.1. Lineage (NCBI taxonomy): Eukaryota > Metazoa > Chordata > Aves > Charadriiformes > Turnicidae > Turnix > Turnix velox. The sequence goes on from VZTY01021818.1 coordinate 64,558, forward strand.
TCAGTTTTAAAAAATCCTGTTTTAATAGTAGGCTGGACATAGCTGCGTGGTGAGTTATGTAGGAGGCTGTAGGCAGCACAGACTAACCCCTCAATACCATGCAGCCCAGAATTAAACTTTTCAGGCAGTCCCTTTGCCAAGAAGGCAGGGAAAAAAAAAACCCCTGTGAAAACAGCTTATGAATTGAGAACACACCTGCACTCAACACCATGTTTCCTTTCAGCAGAAAATACCTCCCTGGCTCCCAGATCCCTTTTCTGATTAAAGTTTTTGAAACTGGCCCACTCCTGCAATCCATTCTGATGAAACCCCATTCTCTGCTGAAAATTGTTATACTGGAGAACTTCCAGGCAAAGGCAGCACAAAGACTGTTAATCAGGTTGAGGAGAATATACAGTGACTACAAAACCAGCATTAAACCACCCAAGGTAGGCAGCCCAGAACTCATGGTTCAGGGGGAACAAACTGATTCTTGAGAGAAGAATTACAAAGATATAAAAACAGGGGGAGAAAAAAAAAAGTCTTGGAAGCCAGAAGAGAAGTGATTACCTTGGCATTGCTCTATTCTCCAACCCACACCAGGCAACTGAGGCTTTTATTCCTGGAGGTAGATGTCAAAATCCATCTTGCCCTTTCTTAATGGGAAAAATGACTCAAAATCTCCCCAGCACTGGAGCCTGACCTGCTGCTCCCCCCCTTCTGCTGTGCTGAGCAGAAGTGGAGAAGTTCTTCCTCATGAGGGTGGTGAGACACTGGAACAGGTTGCTCTGAGAGGTGGTGAAAGCCCAATCCCTGGAGGCATCTAAGGCCAGGCTTGATGAGGCTCTGAGCAACTTGATCTAGTGCGAGGTGCTCACTGCAGGGGCTTTGAAGGTCCCTTTCAACTCTGTGACTGTATAAAACACCTCATTTATGGCCCAAAACCTCTTTCCTCCCACAGCTGGGGGTAAGCAGGCACTGCCCAGGAGTGGAGGATTGGGGACAAGTGCCCAGTTTCCATCACATTTACACCCACTTGGGGAGAAGGACCCCACCAGCCTGGCCTCAGCAGCTACTGAACTTGGTGATTTGAAGCCAGGTGTGGGTTTGGAGGTGTAGGACCTGCTGTGGTGTGGGGCAAGCTGGGGGTGGTGGGAGCTAGCCTAAGAAAAATGACAATTATAGCATGGAGAAATAGATTTCCTTTGGTGGCACATCATTAGGTTGGGTCCCAGCTGTGTCCCAGGGGGGTTGGAACTAGATGATCTTTAAGGTCCCTTCCAACCCAAACAATTCTATGATTCCTCCCTCCAGAGCACCCAAAGCACTCCTAAATATAGATTAAGTTTCAAAGCAGGGATAGAAAACTCAGAATGGCACAGCAGAAGACAGGTTTTAAAGCAAAGAAACACTAGATGAGGAGTAGGGAAGGTCTGCAGGGAGTTAAAGTGCTTCCTTGGGATCCCAGAGAAAATAGAATTGGGTTTGAATTCCATCCCTTTCCTCTCTGTGCTGGACTTTTATTCTTGTGCTATTTTGAGGCTCCTCAAGGGCAAGAACAGACATCGAGGAACCAGGAAGATGTGGATTCAGAAAAGCTAAGAATACCTGCAAAAGACCCAGCTTTAGGGAGAGGCAGCCAAACTTTGATGTTATCTCCTCTCTAAACGATGGGTAACTCACTGATAAATGGCTCTGTGTGACTTTGGCAGGGCTGATGAATGACTTGTGCCAGGAAACATGAAGATTGATGCATTGTTCAATCTAAAACCAAACATCTAATGTTGACGTTAATTCACTGATAGGCCCCTACAACCTGGATTTCATCAGCAAATATAATTAACCACGTTGCTTCATGAATTTTAAAACTCTGGCAGAAAGTTGCTAATGGAGTGTCTTAAATTCTATTAACATTCATTTAATCTATTTGGTTTCCCTTTAAAGGTGCATTTAAATTCTAATCACTGCCAAAAGATTCTAATAAAACACAACGTTAATGATATATGTGGTAGCTATTGAAAGGAAGAATTCTTCAAAAAAAAAGTGTGCAAGGCAGAAAAAAAGGAGACACGAGTTAAACTGGCATATAAATATCATCTACAAGCTATTTAAAGACTTGTGGAAATTGCATGTATGTGCTCTGGGATGGCTTGGTTTTAAAAGGCTCTTTTCTGCACTAAATATTAGTTATTGGGATCAATTAGGGGATTAACTAGACCCCAATTCTGCCATTTATTCCTACAATTTCCATTACACCATTCCCATATCCTGCTCTTCCCTGTCTCCACTTCTTGAGCCTCACTAGGACTGCTCTGATTCCCAGCAGCATTTTCAGCCTCCAGTGCCTTGGAGAAAAGTCCCTCCAGCAGTGAATTCACCAAAATCACACACTGCTCCTAAAATACTGGGGGGAAAAAGCCCAAAATTAGTAGTTTTTCTAGAAATAAACCCCAACAGACCTCGAAACTCATTACTAGATTCACTGAGTTGCTGTGTGATGGTCCCTCTCATTTCCCTACACTCTTCTCTCTTAAGTAAAAAAATCAGTGCTAGTTTTAGAGGCAAAATCTCACTGTGACCCCACCACTAGGTTATGGTGTGTGTCCCTGTGGTTTGAGCTGTGGGGAAACTGTGGGTATCTGGAGGAGGGGTCTGCTGGGCAACTGCTCCTGAGCCCCTCACCTGAGTACTGGTACCCTGAGATGGTGCTGCTCCTGCAGAGAGAAGAGAGGAAGAAGGGGCAGAGCATTAATGGAGACAGAGAGCTCCGTTTTCACCCTTAAATACAGGTCTTGTCACTCCTTTGAAGATGAACCTTGTTCCCAGGAGAGGAGCAATTGGGGACAAATGCCCAGCTTCCATCTGCAGTTTCCCAAGCTGGGGACGTCCCAGGGAGGATGCAGTTTTTTGTCCCCACCTGCTGGATGTCTCTGCGACCATGTCCCACAGCTCCCCATGAATCAGGGGTAAGTAGTGTTGCTGAGAGAAGGGGTATGTTGCTTCTTCCAGTGGTCTCTAGGGCTACAGCACTCCTTTGAAGGTGAACCTTGTTCTCACTCTGCAGTTTCCCAAACTGGGGAGGTCCAAGGGAGGATGCAGTTTTGTGTCCCCAAGTGCTGGATGTCTCTGTGACCATGTCCCACAGCTCCCCATGAATCAGGGATGAGTGGTGCTGCTGAGAGAAGGGGTATGCTGCTTCTCCTGGTGGTCTCTACCCTTGGTGCCACTCTCTGGTTGCTGCCATGAGGCTCTTGACAGCCCTCCAAGGACAGAGGGGCCACACATCCATCCCTCTGTAGCCACAGCAGAAAGAACCTTGGCCACCCATCCAGCATGACCCATCAGTGGGCCCCGCCTTGTCCTCCTGGAAGCCCCAACTGGACACTCTGGACTGGAGCCAGAGGCTTCCTTTGGGTGAATTGGTTTGAACATGGAGGAGAAGCTATGGTTCCCCAGTGCAAAGTAGTCAAGAGCAGCAAAGAGCACTGGGAAGTCCTGGTGGAGCCTTTTAGCATTCAATCCATGCTTCTGCTGCCCAAACACAGCCTCTGTCAGAGCCTTCAAGCTCTGCCATTCCAGCTCCCCCAGCGCCTCTCAGAGCCAGCCTTTCAGATGAGGCTGGCAAAATGGGGACTCTGCAGAATGCATCATTGAAACAGCAACATTTAAGCACATTTAAGGGTAAACTAGGCACAAGAGCCTTGTCTTCTCTGGAACACAGACTGAATTTTCACAGCTATAATATTTCTCTGTGTGTTTAGGAAGAGGAAGGGAAAAAAAGAAAAAGGAAAAGAAGTTCCACTTGGGTATGATTTACTGATACCAGCAACCAGCTGGGCAACCAGCTCTTGCTCTCTCTAGGATTTCAAAAGATCAGTCAGATCTTCAGTGAATTTCCATCTTTTCCTGTTTTGTGACTATATTGATGGTTTCCAGAGCTGTGGTGCAGCACAGGAGAGGGTTTGGTGCCAGGGGGGAGATGGTGGGTGAGATGTTTCCAAGCTGATCACTCAATAAGAGCTTCTCCCTTGATGTTGAAAAGGTGAGGGACTGGCTGTGCCTCAGTGCAGACACACTGAGCTTCCACCTCTGTTATCCCTTGCTGACTTCCCACCCCCCCAAAAATGTAAATCAGAAGAAATGTCATATTTCTGTTGTATTTTTGGGCTTTGGGAGAAACAGCAACCTCCTGACATCTGAGGGAGAAGATCTCCCAGAACATGCTTAATCCAATCCCCACAACAGCATCCTCACTAAACTCTCCATGGTGATGACATAGAATCATAGAATGGTTTGGCTTGGAAAGGCCCTTAAAGATCATCTAGTTCCATGGTGTCCATGGGCAGGGACACCTCCCACTAGACCACGTTGCTCAATGCCTCATCCAGCCTGGCCTTAAACACCTCCAAGTAGGGGTCATCCACAACCTCTCTGGGCAACCTGTTCCAGTATCTCACCACCCTCACAGTAAAAAACTTCTTTCTTATCTCCATCCTGACATGGCACTGAGTCTGATGCACTGATATGTGAAAGAGAAGAAAAGGCTGGGGAGGGGTTAATGTGGAATAACTAATGCTGCATTTCACTATCATAATTTTTTTAGGTACTTTTTTTTGTTAGAGATTTATATCTCTTCGTATCTGCATTTTTTTTAACAAAATAAAAAATAATTGCTCTTTCAAGCAGTAAATCAGGCTTGTTAGCCTTAAGTTTATAATAAAGTTTCCAGTAATGAGTTTTCCAAATGTTAAACTTGTTTCTCCATTCTTTTTGATTGAAGCTAAAATTGCTTCTCAGACCCAAAGCTGTCAGCAGAAGATCATGACTGACAAAGTGACTTCTCACTGACAAACATTCCTGTTTCCATCTCCCCACTGGCTTTCCCTGTGTCAGGAGAAGGCAGGATGGCCAATGGCTGGTAGAGGCTGTGGGATGTAAATTAGAAGAGGGTAGATTCAGGCTAGATATAAGAAAGAAATTTATTATGAGGGTAGTGAAACACTGGAAGAGGTTGCCTAGAGAGGTTGTGGATTATCTCTCAATCCCTGGAGGTGGTTAAGGCCAGGCTGGATGAGGCACTGAGCAAACTGATCTAGTGGGAGGTGTCCCTGCCTATGGCAGGAGGGTTGGAACTTGATGATCTTTAAGGTCCCTTCCAAACCAAACTATTCTATGATTTTATAACCCCTCACTCAGAGATGAGGAACTGTCTGAGGAACCTGAGGAGCCTGGGCAAGGCCACCCACTCAGTAGTGAGCAGTTTGTTTGAAGCATTGCCTGTCATACATGGTTCTGCTCCGTCTGATGTGGATGAAGGGTGGTGCCTGTGGTGGCTCCTGATCACTCATAGTCAGCCCAAAGCTCCTGTGACTTGCAGATTAAATCAGAAGCAGCAAAGGTTGCCCAGAACATCCATGTCTGTCAGGATCAGGGTCAAGCCGTGTGATCCTGCTGCATGTACCTGTGGCAGGATTGAGGGCTGAGCCTTGTCAACCCCACGAGCAAAAATCAGTTCCCAATTTAGATGGATGCGATCTAGACACGGGGCAGGTCAGCAGGGTGCTGTGTTAGGGACTTGGGGGCAGCAGACCTCTATTTGCAGGGATGGTCATGATGTTCTGGCCACATTCCTGAGGCCAGTTGCCCTTTTGGAGGACACTGACAGACTCATGGTCAAGGGTGGCATGGGGGGAATAAGAGTCTGGGAAACATTTGGGACAAGTTTCTTGTTCAAAGACATTTCCAACTTCTTGAAGTAGAATCTTACGACCTTGTGCCTGGTCATTCTTAGACACTTTCACTGCTGGAAGCACGGAATCACTGAATAGTTTGGGTTGGAAGGGACCTTAAAGATCATCTAGTTCCAAAACCCCCTCCCCTGGTTTAAGTGATTTCCCACGACCCTGGCCTTAAAACATCTCCAGGGATTGAGGGGGCATCCACAACCACTCTGGGCAACCTCTTCCAGTGTCTCACCTCCCTCACCATAAAGAACTTCTTTCTTATATCCAGCCTAAATCTCCCCTCTTTCAATTTACTTCCATTACTCCTAGTCCTTCCATCACACATCCTATTAAAAAGCCCAACCTCAGCCTTTCTGCAGACCCCCTTCAGGTACTGGGAAGCTTCTATGAGGTCCCCCCTGAGCCTTCTCTTCTCCAGCAGCTCCATGAACACCCATCAGAAATATCCAAATCTTGTGTATCCAAATTGATTTGATAACCCTGAATTTAATAAAAAGAGACTAAAACAAACCCCAATCTTCAATTGATGGAATCTCTCAGAAGACCATCAGAAATTGGCTGTTCTATTGCAGCTTCTTGGTAATGTTATTAACAATATCCCTGAAAGCCTGAAGACCACAGGGACTTAAATTGTGTCTAAAGCCTTTTGACATGCCAGCTGCAAACCTGGAAGATGCACAGAGAGATTTCACCACTTCCCTGTAAGGAGAAACATCTGATAAGTAGCTCGAACTGTCAGCTGGCGTCTGGTCTCCATAGGAACCTAAAAGCTCCCCCAGAAGTCCACCAAACCTGCCAACAGTGAACTCTGCTCAATGCTGTGGCAGGAACCAGGTTCCTGGAGGACTTTGGTTAAATATAAGTTCAAAGGGATGCTCAGAATCACGGGGCAGAGGCAGAAATGTGCAAACCTGTCAGAAGGATGAGGGAAAGAAGAGTCTTAGCAGGGGCTGCAGAGGAAACGTAGGTGCAGTTGTCTCTACCAATATCTGGAGAAATCATCAAACCAGCAAAGCAGAGAGAAAACTTGAGGCAAAATTTTTGAAGTGTATCAAACTGCATTGAGCATTGTGGGGACTGTGAGCTTTGGGGACATCTTCCTTGCATCCTGGGAGATAGGGTGCTTCAGGAAAGGGATACCCAGTGTTTAGCCTTGGAGAGGGTTGGGGTGTCAAAGAGGCTGTGGTGGCAGTGAAGGACACAGGAGCAGGTGGGCACCATGACAGGGGGACTGAGGTGTTTCTTGCAGGAGATTTGAATCTCCAAGGTGGGATGTTGGTGCATGTACTGCCCATGACACTATGCAGCACATCAGCCCTAGGCAGGAGTTGATCTGCTTGGGATGGGTCAAGGTGCCCATGGCCAAATCCATCCAGGACATTGACATCCACGTGTGCTCAGGTCCAGGGATGGCTGCTGGGTCAGATGGAGCTGCTGTTTCCCTGCCAGGCTAGGTCAGGATGCTCTCTCTGCCTGATCTGACTTTTCTGAGGTCAGGCCATGCCTGGGCACTGACACGGTGCCATCTGCTCAGTTGTGACACATCAGTGTTATTTTCCTGTCTCCTCAGGACTCTTCAAATGTCAGCCTGTTTAGGCCAGCAGCAGGTCAGGGAATAATCTGAGCAGTTCTAGGTCACACACACAAACTGGGTTTTATACCACATCGCACTTGTGAAACTGCATCTTTCTCCCACTCCGTGGTGACAGAATAAATGTCTTTTTTTTTTTTTTTCCCTCCCTTTAACCAGGATTTCGTATCCTCTGCAGATTCCTCAAAACAGCAGGACTGTAGAAAATTCTTCTGCCTTTTTCACATTGTTCTGCAGAAACATTGTTATGATGGAAGCGTGCTCATATCACAGTCTGACTTTCTTGTGGAATACTGAATAATTCTTTTTTATGCTCAATAACTCATTTGTACATTATTATTTCAGTAACATCTGTTGCTCTCTTTATTCTGTCTTTCCCAGCTGCAGTTTGCTCTAACACCTTCCCCATTTCCTCATTCCCTGGGTGCTGCTGATGCTTCTGTTTCTTCAAGCTTGGACTCCATCCCCTGGTCAGTTCAACTCTTCCTGATAGGGGATTGATTATTTTGGGGGTTTCTGACCTCTCTTTCCTCAGAGAGATGATGTTTCCCCCTTGTAATTTTCACATTACTGGTTACAAGATTGGATTAGATGACCTTTGAAGGTCCCTTCCAACTCAATGCACTCTGTGATTCTGTGACTTCAAATTTAAGGCCATTCCAGAGTTGGTCATGATTATGATTTGACCACTAGCATGGAGTGCTGCACTGAAGATGAAAGCAACAGATTAAAGCTAGAAAGTCCCAGATGAAGCCTGACCAGGTATGAAAGAGCCAAATGTTAAGACTGACTGTCAAAATAATCAAGTCTGGATCTGTTTTTTTCTGTTTTCTTGTAGAGAGTTCCACAGCATAGTAAAGAACTGACATGTCCTCAGGATCAAGACAGGTGGATTTTTTTACAAGCTTCCCAAGATGTTTCAGAAGTGTCATCTCCCCCAGGCTCCCTCACCCTGATGGAGGTGGCTCCTTGCAGGAGGAGGTGGCTCCTTGCAGGAGGAGGTGGCTCAAGTGCTGCTTCCTCACAGGGAAAATTTAGGGTTTTAATGAGGCTATATTTGTGGACAGGCAGAAGAGGCCATGCAATGGCCATGGAAATCTCTCACACTGAACAGCTCAGGTAACTCCAAGAATGTATAGAATCATAGAATGGTTTGGGTTGGAAGGGACTTTAAAGATCATCTTGTTCCAGCCCCCCTGCCATGGACAGGGACACTTCCCACTACACCAGGTTGCTCAATGCCTCATCCAGCCTGGCCTTAAACACCTCCAGGGAGTGGGCATCCACAACCTCTCTGGGCAACCTGTTCCAGTGTCTCACCACCCTCACAGGAAAGAACGTCATTCTTCGATGCAGCCTAAATCTCACCTCTTCCAATTTCCATCCATTACTCCTAGTCCTTCCATCACATATTGTATTAAAAAGTCCTGCCCCAGACTTTCTGTAGCCCCCTTCAGGTATTGAGAATCCCCTATGAGGTCTCCCTGAGCCTTCTCTTCTCCAGGCTGAACAATCCCAACTACCCCAGCTTGTCCTCATAACGGAGGTGCTCCAGCCCTCTGATCATCCAAGGCTGTCACCCTTAAGAAAGCCCTGAGAATAAAGTCAATGTTTACCAACAGCCATGTATAAAAAAGAAATAAAATTTAAATAGCTTGTAAATGTCATTATTCTTGTTACAGATAACTATATTTTAGGCTTTCTGGAGCCTTGCTCCTTCTGCATAGCTAACAAGGAAACAGCGCACAGAGGTTTAAAACACTGAGACAAAAGGAGTAAGAATTCACCTGGTTTGAGTGATTCCCTGTGTTGATGCTGATGTGGAGGTGGGAGGTGTCCCTGTCTATGGCAGGGGGGTTGAAACTAGATAGTGTTTAAGGTCCCTTCCAACCCAAACCATTCTATGATTCTATAACTGGGTGCATTTTGGCAGTGAAGCAATGGCAGAGGGAGCCATTCCCAGAGCTCCTGGCTGAAGCCTGCTAAAGCTTTATTTCTCTGGGGAGGCATCATGTGCCTGTAATTCATAAAGTGTCTAAATCATTGCTGTACTCGAGGGAAATTTTGCCAGAGACCTAACAGAACATGGAAAGAACCTCAAAACCTGGGGAAAAACAAAGACAAGGAATAATTTTCAGCTAGCTAATGGGTTTGGTGCATGTGCATGTGTGTGTGTGCTTGTGCTGTTAGTGTCAGGAAAGATAAAACAATATTTTCCTCTTAATCCCTCAGGATGTATCCACGCCGTTGCGTTCTTGAAACATCCATCCTTGTTTTCTTCATGTGCTGCCTGCAGGTTGTGTCCCCCCCTCCCTCCACAGTAGGGGAGGGCCATGAAGATGATCAGAGAGCTGGAGGATCTCCCTTATGAAGACAGGATGAAGCAGCTGGGGTTGTTCAGCCTGGAGAATAGAAGGCTCAGGGGAGACCTCATAGGAGCTTTTCAGTACCTGAAGGGGGATACAGAAAGGCTGGGGTAGGACTTTTTAGTAAGATATGTGATGGGAGGACTAGAAATAATGGATGTAAATTGGAAGGGGGTAGATTCAGTCTAGGTTTAAGAAAGAAATTCTTTCCTGTGAGGATGGTGAGACACTGGAACAGGTTGCCCAGAGAGGTTGTGGATGTCCCCTCAATCCCTGGAGATGTTTAAGGCCAGACTAGACAAGGTATTCTAATGGGAGTTGTCCCTGCCCATAGCAAGGGGACTAGAATTAGATGAACTTTAAGGTCCCTTCCAACCCAAACCATTTTATGATTCTATGTTTGCATCCCTCGTTCAACACAAGGAAGGTTGCCATGGCTGGATGGGGTAAAGCCACCCCTCCCTGTGTGCCACCCTTCCCCCTCACCTTGTTCCCATTTGCAGCCCTGAAGCCTGGAACATGAAGCTCATGGAAATACATGAATGCAGAGCTGCATAAGTCAGCAGAAATCTTGTCTTTTTATAGAAGAAACCTGAAAACTCATATTAAAGCTCTCACTCCTGGAGCAGCAGGAAACACACACCATCAGCAGATGTACCTGAGAGCTGTCAGGTTGGGAGCAATGGGACAAGGCTTTTAGTTTTTATTCAGGCAGTGGGATGATGAGCTGCAGCAGGGGCTTCATAGAGTATTCAGAGCTCTGCTGGAACTATGGAGGGTTTTCATGTCCTGGATGGAGACATCATCATTTCCTGGATGTTCCTGAATAGATTGACATTCACAGATTGCTGCTGGCACAATATCCAAGGAGAAAAGTCTCACTTTTCTCATTACTAATGAGAAAAATCCATTTACAGATATACTTGTGTGTCCAGCTGCCCCTGGGACAAATCCTTGTGAGAAGCCTCACTGGGAGATGCCACAGGAGCCTTGCCCTGTGCTTTGTACCCTCTGGATCAATCTCAGCTCAATGGCAGCAAAGAAGGAACATGGGAACAATAAGGTTCTCCTGAAAACATGGGTTTGGTGAAGTTTCACAAGCCTCAGCTAAACTCAGCTTAGAAACAAGCCCTGGAGAGAATCTGCTGACTCTGGAAGAATTGAGTTCAAACACAAACATGATGAGTATGGTCCACACTAAAAGGTTAAAGCTGTCCATGCTCTGGACAAAGCCATCCTTTGGATCTGTCTTGGTCCTTTTCTGCTCTCTGTTGGTAGCAAGTGTGAGTTTTCCCTGCTCACCCCTTCTTGGTGTCCCCTGCTTTAGCTGTTGGTCAGTAAAACAGCCAAGTCCCAGGAGGGTTGAGGTGGGGAGAGCTGCTCCCCAGTTGGCTGGAGAAGAGTCTCTCAGCCCCCAGTATCCAGCAGGGAAAGCTTCAAGCTCACTTTTCTTTTCTTCTCTGGAGCATTCTTTTATATGTGTTTTGGATACACAGGGCTTATCTTGCAGCTGAATTATTAAAAAAGGCTGCAAGTCAATCACCAATGCTCAGGTGTGCCAGAGCAACCTGCTTCCTCTTATTGAATAGTGCTTGATTTTCCCAGAAGAATAAGAAACACAATATTGGAGGAGAGAGTTGATGAAAGGAAGGGACTGCAGTGAGTGCTGCCTGAGCTTTAATAATCTGTGCTCCCCAGCAGGAGTAAACTCTGGTCACGGGTGGGTACAGCTCATGCTGCTCAGTGGAGCTGCCAGTGTCACTCTGGTGCACCCAGGACAGGAGGTGACACATGGCTCCTGTGGCCACAAGGGCTGGGACCAGCTCTTGGTGGGGAGAAGGGCTCACCTCATCTTTCCTAATTAACTTGGCTGATATCTTCCTGCAATAAGAATTCCTGTGCATGCTCTGCACCCACCTCCCTGCCCTCCAGCCTGGGGACACTGATCCAGTCGTTGATTCTTCCCCAAATTCTGAAGGATAAGGCAAAATGCAGATACTTAGACTTGCTTTCTCCAGCTCTTCCTACACCTTTCACATAGAGAAACACAGAATAGTTTGGATTGGAAGGGATCTTAAGGAGTATCCAGTGCCACCCCCTGCCCCAGGCAGGGACAGCTCCCACCAGCCCAGTTTGCTTCAAATCCCATCCAACCTGGCCTTGAACCCTTGCCACAGCTTCTCTGGGCAACCTGGACCAGGGGCTCACTCCCCTCACAGCGAAGAATTTCTCATTGGGATCTCATCCAAGTCTCTCCTTTTTCACTGTCAAACTGTTCCTCCTAGTCCTATCACAGAATTTCCTCTGATTTCATAAAGTTTTGTTGTTGAAAGTCTCATTCTCTTCATCATGATGAACTTCCATACAGAATGACTATTTCTCTTCCTTCTTTTACATTCATTTAATCTATTTTTGAAGAGTTTCAGCAACTGCATAAACACTGTACTAATGTAAGTTATTTACATTACTAAGTTATTTATCTCAGCACAACACAAAGAGGATTACTGAGAGCTCCCACGTACTTAGAACCTGCTGGAATTCTCAGGTATTTTACAACAACATTTATTATTGTTGTGGTGCGTTTCAGAAGAAGCAGGAGATGGCTCAGGAGTACAGTAGGCAAATGTCACTCTGTGTGACAAGGATTCACTGTGGTGCCCCCAAATTGCAGCCACAGAAGTAGAGCAGGCTGAGAAAACTGAAGGCTTGCTCCATCAGCCAGATCCAGAGAAACACAGATCTTTGATTCAGAGCCAGCACAGGGAGAAATAAGCTTCCTTTTCCCCCCATGAACAAGAAATTTAATTTCATAGAAATCTGAGTCCCCATCAAAGCCTGCCCTGCATCTCTGTCAGCAAATGGGTATTAGCAGAGAGTTATGAAGTCACAGAGCTAGAGAACTGGAATTTGCCACCAGAGTAATGCACTTTTATATACACAACAGAAGCTGTTAGTGTGATTGGTAATCTGTAAAGTTTTTTTCCCCAGGAGAAAACTGACTAAATCACAGAGTCAGTCATCAGTAAATGCTCTCATGGATCTGTTCTTCTGCATGTGAGGAAATGCAGGGCAAAAACTGAGAGCAGAGGGAGCTGATGGCCCATGAAAATCAGACCTGAGAAGGCTGAGCCTGGGATGAAAGTTTTATTGGCACATTCAGAAACGTCGGATTAGGCTCAGAGAGATGAGGGTTCACCAAAAGTCAGGCAGGCAGTGGAGAACAAGTCCCTTTGATAACCTGTGCCTACTGCTGCTGCTATCTGCTTCTTCTCTGAGTCAAAGGATGAGCAGGAATATTTGGGGATGACAAATTACTTTATATTATCCTTCTTTTGTTTTACTGTCAGCGGGAATCTCAAAGAAGGATCATTTCCCACTGCTGGATGAGCCCTGAGCTGGGCACAAACACAGCAGCTTCTGGAGTCCATGAGCATCACCCTGAACTGCCAGCACTGGAGAAGTCACATCCAGGTGAAGAGCAGGGGACAGACTCAGGTACACAAGTGGTTAATGTCCCCATGAACACACTGCAGCACTGCAGAGATCTGCTGGGTATCCCAGCCAGGAAGGGATTCAGCCCTCTGAGATGTTTGATTGAAGAGAGATAAAAACATGTCACCATTATCAAGTTTTTGACTTAAATCACAAAATTAAGGACACTTCATAAATGTTTATGAATATAAGCAAAGGGTGGAGACAGGTTCTTCTCAGTGACATCCAATAATAGGACAAGATGGGTGCAAGATGGAGCGCAGGAGGTTTCATACAAATAGAAGAAAAAATTCTTTTTAGTGATGGTGACAGAACAGTGTCACAGGCTGCCCATAGAGGGTGTGGGGTCTCCTTTTCTGGAGACATTCAAACCCCACCTGGACACCTTCCTGTATGACCTGGGTGTTCCTTCTCCAGCAGGGAAGGGAGGACAGAGGGGAACACCACTGCTCTTGTCAGGCTTCTCATTTTTATTCCAGTCTCTCCTATGAGAGCTGAGAGTTTAGGGCTTCACCAAGCATCTATCCTCACAAGCACAACCAGCCCAAACCCTGGTCCTCCCATGGTCTCCTATGGACACTCTGCATCCTGGGTGAGATGTCAGAGGTTGCCCATCCTGTGGGTTTCAGGGGCCCCCAGGCTTCCCATGGTGCTGGGACACCCCAGCAGGGAGGGATTTGTATGATCCACAGAGCCCAAAGCAGCAAAGACTGCAGGGAGACACACATGCCATGTACATGGAGCTGCAGAAGCCACGCTGAGTATTTGATGCCAAATCTTCTTCCCTTGTGTAAATGTTGATATTGCTTAATGCAGGCTTTGGCAGAGAGGATTCTGTAATGCCACTGCTTAGGCAGCTGCCTCCCATTTATCTCCATGCTTTGCAAATAGCTCCTGTCTTAGGCGTTGGCTGCCTTTATCCCTGAAAATCACAGGGAAGAGCCACCATCCTCAGGAAGAATTTCTCCCTTAAACAGGGATAAGAAGAGAAAATAAAATCAAAATACAATATTGACTGATATTTTCTTCAAGCAAAACAAATCAAAAGTGTTCTCACGCTGAACCATTGCTCAGTGTTAAATATTATACAATGAATCATAGAATAGTTTGTTGGGTTGGAAGGGACCTTAAAGATCATCTAGTTCCAAACCCCTGCCATGGGCAGGGACACCTCCCACTACACCAGGTTGATCAAAGCCTCATCCAGCCTGACCTTAAACCCCTCCAGGGATTGAGTGGCCATTCACAACCTCGCTTGGCAACCTGTTCCAGTGTCTCACCACCCTCACAGGAAAGAACTTCCTTCTTATGTTCAGCCTAAATCTTCCCTCTTCCAATTTGCATCCATTACTCCCAGTCCTGCCACCACAAATCGTATTAAAAAGTCCTACCCTAATTACAGGATGAGGATTCCCTTGCATTGAGGAAAGTGGCCCAGTGCCATAATGTATTTGGTCACAAGAGCATTAGATTGAACACACAACTGGAGATCAGGGAAGACTCCAAGAAGACTTTGTCCAGGCTGGATGAGGCATTGAGCAACCTGGTCTAGAGGGAGGTGTCCCTGCCTATAGCAGAGGGGTTCCAACCCAACCATTCCCTTCCAACCCAAACCATTCTATGATTCTATGACAGTAATTTAAGTCCATGAGTGTTTTGATGGAAACTACAGCAAAATGATAACAGGAGTTCACAGACCAAAGAGCTTCAGAAGCAGCAGAGATCTTTGTGCTGGAACTGGGATTGCCAGAACCCTCACATCAAGGAAAGATCAACATTAAGATCAACATTTAGCTTTCAAATTATTAGCAGTGTTTGTATTTATAATATTGTTTGCTATTAGAATATTTATTAATAGCATTTAAATATTATCACTGTGGAAAACACTCAGTACCCCCTCACAGCAGAAGGGCTCCAGCATCTTGGGAGCCTCCTCAGGTCCATGTCTTTCTTGTCCTGAGACCCCAGAGCTGGAAGCGCACTGCAGGGCAGGAGAGAGGGGAAGATCCCTTACTGCACTGTGGTGATGAGCTCAGGATATGGGGGATCTGATCATCCCACCAGCAGTGCCCAGCCAATGCTCCTGAGTTTTCATTCCTGCTCTTCCTTGTCCGTCTTTGCATCTTCTGCCTCTCTTCTCATCCTGTGCCTACACATCAGTTTAAGCACTAAACATGCACAGTGCCATCATGATATAAGAGAGAAGTTCTTTATGGTGAGGGTAGTGAAACATTGGAACAGGATGCCCAGAGAGGTTTTCTGGAGGTGTTTAAGGCCAGGCTGGACAAGGCACTGAGGAACCTGATCTAGTGGGAGGTTTCCTTGTCTGTGGAAGGGGGGTTGGAACTAGATTATCTTTGAGGCCCCTTCCAACCCAAACTATTCTATTCTATGATTCTAAGAAAAAAAATATGAGTATCCAAAGCAGATGCCAAGGCAGAGATGAGCCCATGGTGCCACAGGAGTGGGATGGAGGTCATGTCCCCCAAGGACAAGGGGGATGCTCAGTGCTCCTGTACCTCAACTCATCAGTGCCAGGAAATCTCCTCCCACAGCCTATGTCAGGAAAGACAAACACAACAATTAACCCTGTTTTTAATAGCATCTTGATTTGCATCAGGGTGTCAGACACAACCCGACAAGCAGAGCAGACAATGAACCAGCACTATCTGGAAGTCAGCTCTAACAGCAGTGTGTGAAGACACAAATGGAGCAGGTAATGTATTCGGGTAGGGGAGATTCCAGAAGAACCAAATGCTAATAATTACAAAATTAATTCCTTCTGTTAAAAAAAAAAAAAAAGAATACACTGCTGGAACGTTTAGTACAATGAACACCAGATAAAATTATTGTTCAATCCAATTAAATCTCAACAAGATTTTCTGAGGATGGTGGTGGCATTTATTGAATTATCTCTGAACTTCTTATGCAAATGGGAGTGAGGCCTGAATGCAGCCTGCTAATTCTCCATCATATCTCCTGCAGCAGCTGTAATGCTCTTAGGGGGAGAGAAAGGGCAATTGTAAGGTCTTATACAAAGGCAAGAACAGCCCCATGTATCAGTATCAGTTGAGGACCAAACTGTTACAGAGCAGTGTAGGGGGAAAATGACCTGGGGGTCCTCATGGACAGCAGGATGACCATGAGCCAGCAATGTGCCCTTAAGGGCAGTGGCATCCTGGGGTATATTAGAAGGGTTGGTAGGTCAAGAGAGGTTCTCCTCCCCCTCTATTCTGTCCTGGTGAGACTACATCTGGAGTATTGTGTCCAGTTCTGGGGCTCTCAGTTTAAGAAGGGCAGGGAACTCCTTGAGAGAGTCCAGCACAGAGCCATGAAGATGACGAAGGGGTTGGAGCATCTCTCTTATAAGGAATGGCTGATGGAGCTGGGTCTCTTTAGCTTGGAGAAGAGGAAACTGAGGGATGATCTCATTAATGTCTATAAATATGTAAAAGATGAATGTCAGGAGGATGGAGCCAGGCTCTTCTCAGTAACCTCCAATGATAGGACACAGCAAAATGGATGCAAGCTGGAGCACAGGAGGTTCCACAAAAATATAAGAAAAAATTTTTCAGGGTAAGGATGAGAGAACAGTGGCACAGGCTGCCCAGAGAGAGTGTGGAGTCTTCTTCTCTGGAGACATTCAAAATCTGCCTGGATGCCTTCTTGTGTGACCTGGTCTGAGTGTTCCTGCTCCAGCAGTGGGATTGGAGGTCCCTTGAGATCCCTTCCAATCCCTGATATACTGAACTCTGAACTTCTCTCAGAGTGGCAACTTGGAGTATCCCCTGCAACACTTCTCATGTCGTGCCCTCACTTCCTGTACAGAGTGCAACTGGCTCAGGACAGCTGCAGAGAATACATAATTTCTCAGAAAAGCCTTTATTTTGCCTCTGAAGAGAGGCAACAGCCCCTTTCCAGCACCAAAGTGGGTGATACCTGCACCAGGAGTGTGATCTGATGGGGGAGACATAGAAGCATCATTGTATTGAGAGGACAGAAACCTCAGCACTGTTGGACCCTGGGGGATTTTACAGTCTTGCTGATTGCCTTCAGAGGTTTTAGTGCATCTGTGAGTTTGAAGCACATCTATTAAATAAATATATGACATTTGATAGATTTCTTATTGTTTTTAATTTTTCTTTCATGCAAGATAATGTGAGTGACTGTTTTCTGTCTGCAGCAGAGAATCACAAGAGTGTTTCTGCAAGCAGATAAATTTAAAAAGGATGGACAGGAGGCCATGGAAGAGACATGTCCCGGTGTGAGCAATGAAAAGGGAACTGATGGAAACTAGAGAACTGAAGACGACTGGTAACTGTCAAGGAGTTAATCTGGGTATAGAAGACTCCACAATCAAATGGTGACTGGTTATTAAAGACCTCTGTTCCTAAAGAAACGCTAAGCACCAACTGTGTAGTGAATCCCCTGATCCTTATTCACACATTTGGCTGGTTACAATGGCAAAAAAATACAACAGAGGATGAGAGGAAGAGGTTCTAATGTCCCTGTACACGTCAGAAGCAGGGGCAAGTACCACTTAGATGCCCTGGAGCCATCAGCTTTTCCCCCTGCCAGCACTTTTCATTGATGCTTAGAAGATAATTTCCTTTTAATGAGGCAAAGTTAGATTGTTTCCTAAACTTTCCTTGTGAGGTGGTGATTTGACCAGTTCAATTCCATTGCCTGAGGCAATGACAGTGCCTTGGTTGTAAACAAGGGCGTCAGCAGAGGATTCAGCCCATGACAGGACACATTTGCTGACACCCCCACAGCCTCCTTTTCTCTTGATGGCTGTGTTTTGTTGGGGTTTTTCACCTTCCAGTCACATGTTTTGTTTGTGGAAAGAAAGCTTTAGCTTGCAGGGACGAATTGGTTTCTATTTACACCAGAAACATGACAGAGCAGGCTGGGGAAAGGTGATATTTCTTCTATATTTCTACATTACCAAAATCAGACTGAAGGTCTAATGAAAGCTCATACTCCTTAAATCCATCCTCATCTTACTAAACATCTGCTGTCACATTTCCCCACTGAGGTGTGTGGGGATGAGAGAAGCCACAAGCTATGGATGCAGAGAAAGCACTTTGCTTCAGCCATGTGTGGGATAAAAACACACACCCACAGGAAAAAAAAAGGTTTTAAAAGAGATAATGAACTATTCATTTCTTTGGCTTTATTTTGCATATAATTATTTTACCTGCTGCATTATTTTCAGTTCCTTAAAAATCAGTAAATAGCAATTATGCATATCAAAGCTTACACCTATAACTTTGCATCTAGCCAGTATTTTTACAATGATTCTACTAACACTTGATATTTAACAAAATGTTTACCTTAAATTTAAATGAAGTCTGCAGCTAAGTGTGTTAAAAATACTAAGTTTAAAATGTTAAAGGCAGATAAGACTGTTTCTTAATGAGCTTTCTGTGATTTTTGTCTTTCTCCATGTGAGGTTTTCATGGAAACTTAATTTTCCCTCTTACAGGAAGGGAAAGGAAACCACCTTAGGTTGTAAAATTGCTTTTCCAAGGGGACATTTTTTTGTGCATCTCGTTTTGCAGGAACATTCTCCCACAGCCAATCCTTCTGGTCTCAGACATCCTCAGCAGTCTCCTTCCCTTGCTGTGATGGATGGGGCCAGCACGGGGGCAGATTTGTGGGGAAGGTAATATCCTCCTTTAGACCAATTGAAAGAGCCAGAAAAAATGGCTCAGCTTCGCAGCTCAATGTCTTCTTGTCAGGTCATCCGAACTGATGCTAAAAGACGTAGTGGAGCGTGCCAGAGGCAGGAGGTCTAAGCAGAGAAGGCATTAAATCAAGCCTAGTGGTGGAAGGACACCAAAAGAAGTCTCTCCATTTTCTCTGAGGTTAACTTGCTGCCTGACAGAAGATACAACCCAAGGTTGCCTACTCTCAGAGCATGGTGACACTGCTACAGCCTTCCTCCTCCCTCCTCAAGCACAGTGGTGGGGTCCCATGCCCTCCCCTTGCTCTCACTACACCTTATGGAAAAATTCAGCTCAAAATCCAGCAGAAATTCACTCACCTTTTATTGACTCATTAGTTTCCAGCTGCCAGAGACCATCTGCTCAGTGAGCACTGACCTCAGTTTTGGTACCACCAGCACTTGGGCACTTGCTGGCAGTGAGCTTCCTCCCAGGACCTTCAGAAGACCCATCTGCAGTCAGCTTGTGTTGCTCTGTAGGGGAAAATGCCTGTCATGTGTGAAGAGGAGCAAGGCACAAGGGACTCTTCTATCAGATTTTCTCTAAATCATGTCTCAGTACCTCCCAGGGGGATGCAGGACCTGAGGTGCAAAGCCAGGAGAGCTCCAGAGCAAGTGTGAGGGAGGAGCACACCAGGGGTAACCCATGGAGAGGTGCACATCAAGCATGAGATGCTCTTCAGGGTAAATATTTCCTTATGTTAGTTGAGTCCAAATGCACCTCAGAAAAAGGGCAGTGGTGTCCAGCAGGGCTTTTCTTCATGACCCCTGCTATGATTTATTCCAAACAGCCAGGAGTACTTGTAGCAGTGTGGTGTCCCCCAGCCAAACATGAGGGAGGAGAAGGATCACATCTGCTCTGAATGGAACTTTCATTTTGGCCAAACATGCAGGACTTTGCTTTCCCAGCACTTATTTGCAGTTTCACTCTGCTCAGTGCAGGTTATTGATTTAGTTAGGTCTCTAAATACTGATTTCTCATTTTCTGCACCTCCTCTGTCCTCTCCCAGCTGTTTTTGGTGGGAGCTGGCAGCATTCCCAGTGCCCAGTGTGCTGGGGGCAGGTTTGGTGGTGGGGACGTGGGATGGAGCTGTCAACACCAAGCAGAGGGGGGGGTTTCCTCCACCAGGGCTGTGGGTATGGGCTCCTTCCTTTTAACTAAGAAAATCATTACGGTTCTTTGCCTTAAGCTCTGGTTAATGGACTGCACAGATTATTTATTTATTTTTAAATGAACACACTTTATTTCCCCAAAGTGCTGCTGTTGACTTTCCTTTAGTGCTGCCATCTGGCTCCCCTTTCTAAAAGGGAGAGAAGGGTGGAGTAATAATAAATTAAAAAAATAAAAAAAAAAAAAAGAAACCCCAAAGAAACAAAAATTCCACTTCTTTTGTCAATGGAACTGCCCAGATGTTCGTGTATGGTTGTGTTAAATTCAATAATAGCCTTGCTTAATGGTTTTAAAAGGAGCAAGCACAATGCTGCTGACAGCCTGCAGAGCTGAGTGGGAACTGTAAAATCAATCTCTCTGTCTCAGGGTCTCTTCCCATGGCTGCAGCCTCATGCAGGGCTTGGTCCTTCCTCATTCCTCCTCTTCATTTCCTGCCCACTTGCACCAATCATAGAATCATAGAATAGTTTGGGTTGGAAGATCATCAAGTTCCAACACCCTGCTATAGGCAGGGACACCTCCCACTAGATCAGGCTGCTCAGTGCCTTGTCCAGACAAACAATACTGCACTTTCCAGAGCAGGACAAGATGGTCCCCGGTGATGCTCAGCATGTTTGGCTGCTTCTCTTGGGGTTTTGTCATCCAAAGGGTGAAGGGATAGGAATCTCTGTCCCCAGGCTGGCCTGATGTGAAGTTCTGCTCATCATCCTCACCAACCTCCTTCACTAGCCAACTCTGGCTGGGCAGTGGTACCTCTTCCCTTGCTGAGTGACAACATACAGAGCTGCAACAGCTCAACAGCAATCCTGTAGAGGGACCCCAGCAGCCTCATCCCAACATAAACACACAGATCACTCACACACTTCAAAATTTCACTGAAAAATTACTTCATTTTAGAATGATGCCTTGGTGACTTTTCCACCACAGGACAGGAACACTAAAGTACTGGAAAAGCAGGTTACAGACAAGGATAATTGTTCCAAATTACTAGGAAAAACACAGATCCTTTGGGTAATGGCATGGCAAAGGGAGGCTTGCAATCCATCATTCTTTCTCTGGCTGCAAAAGTTTTGCATGTTTTTAGCTCTAGCATCAGCAAGACAGACAGTTTTGTGTCAGGGACCTGTGAAACCAATTAAGACCACACGAGGCACACAAACGTAGCGCAAGTGCCACCAGAGCTGCTGACAGGCACTTTCTCTAATAACAATCCCTGTAACAAGCTGCAGCACAAGGATAAGGGGACGAAAGGACCATCATGTCCCTCTCTGAGCACTGAGGAACCCCACAGGTGTCATCCAATCTCATTGATCCTTCAGAGGATGGAGAAGCCCAGCATAAAGCCCTGCCTGAATCCCAGTATGCTGGGAATGTCAAAGTCTTAGGGAGCATAGATGGGCAAAACCACTCTGCTTGTTATTTCTTCTGCTCTTCACCAGCAAGTACATCAGCAGACAAAGCATCATCAGATGAAAACAAAGGTGTCTCCATGAACTCCATGGTTTCTGGAGCCCTCAACATAAGAAAGACGTTGATCTGTTGGAGCAAGTCCAGAGGAGGAACCACAAGGATGATCAAAGGGCTGGAGCAACTGCCTTATGAGGACAGGCTGAAGGAGTTGTTCATCCTAGAGAAGAGAAGGCTTAGGAAAAACCTCATAGTAGCATATCAGTACCAAAAGGGGGCCGCAGAAAGGCAGGAGTAGGACTTTTTAATGGGATATGTGATGGAAGGATTAGGAATAATGGATCTAAATTGGAGGAGGGCAGATTAGGCTGGATAGAAGAAAGAAATTCTTTACTGTGAGGGTGGTGAAACACTGGAACAGGTTGCCCAGAGAGGCTGTGGATGCCCCCTCCCTGGAAATGTTTAAGTCCTGGCTGGACAAGGCACTGAGCAACTTGATTTAGTGGGAAGTGTCCCTACCCGTGGCACAGGGGTTGAAACTTGATGATCCTTAAGGTCCTTTCCAACCCAAACTGTTCTATGATTTTAGTGTCTGAAGAGGCACTGGGAGAGAGGAAACTGCCCAGGCCAGGAGAGTAACAGCAGAGATTCCCATGGAGGATGGGTTCTACCAGCACAGTGGTGGCCACCCTCTTGCTGTTCTCTGAGCTGCCACATCTCCACCACCATCCTGCCCCAATAGCTTCCACCTTCCAGCTGGTGATAAACAGAACACTGCTGGTCAGGGCATACCCCCTCCACTCACACCT
Organism: Turnix velox; assembly: GCA_013400935.1. NCBI lineage: Eukaryota > Metazoa > Chordata > Aves > Charadriiformes > Turnicidae > Turnix > Turnix velox. Next base: position 86,845 of record VZTY01021818.1, read on the forward strand.
ATGTGGGCTGTGGCCAGTGCTGTAGTTCCCCCCTCCCTGCCCAGGAGTGTCCCTGGTGGACCACAGACCCACAGGGGATAGTACCCACAGGGCTGCTTCTGGAGATCGTCCCCCATCAAGACAAGTCTTACAAGTTAATTTGGTGCCCACTGAGAGCATTGGCTTCTTTAATGTGGTGCAAATCTATCTTGAGGAAAAAGACATTTCACGGATGAGGACATTTCAGAACAAGATCTAAATGAGGGAAGCATTTAATTGATGGCAGAAGCTGTATTTCTAGAGAAGGGCTGTGTCTCAGGAGGCACCAAGTACTGCCAGTGTCTGAAGCAGTGACTTAAAACCACTTTAGTGACCTAAAGACTTCCTGCTGGGGTGGGAGAAAGCTGTGTCAGGTCTCTGTAGGTACAGCTGAGTCTCTGCCTAGAGGCTGTGGAGGAGGATCCCAAGGCTTCTTAAGCTCTTCTCATAAATCTCATTCCTCAATTTTGGCAGTGCAAATAAAATGGTGACAGCAAAAGTAAAATAAAAACAGCCCAGTTACTTTGCTGTTCTGTAGGGTAGGTAAACAAAGCTTTAAAGGCTGGCAGAGGCACCATAAAGTCCCCCTCAAGAGCAGCTGACATCTAATCTCAGAATACCATTCCCTAAATCATCAGGCTGAGATTGTTCCACAGCAGAGCTGGAGCATCTCCTGTGCTCTGTGGCAGCAGAGAGCCTCATTTCCCACAGAGAAACCAGGAATCTTGGAGATTTACAGTGAAAGAGATTGGGGCAGATGCTTTAAGGCACCCATCTGATACCTGAGTGTGATGCTGCCTCTTCTGATCACTGTATAAATGAGAGGGAACCATCACTCCTCTGCTCTGTTACCTTTGAAAGGGGGGCTGTGGTTAACCTGTTGCATTTCAGATTTCCTTATCCTGGTGTTTTCCTGTGAAGAAGCCCAGCAGAGCAAGATGTTTCAGCTCTAACCACCCAGGTGTCCCTAAGGCAGAGCTGCTGACCATCATAAACAATCCTTAAAAGAGCTTCAGGGGACTGCTGTGAGGACTTTCTGGTTTTCTCTTCCTGTGTACTGATGAAAATCCTCCCACACCCTCCCACATCTGGTTTTACACAGATCCAAGGACAGGGAACTGCTGGAGAGAGTCCAGCACAGAGCCACAGAGATGGTGAAGGGATTGAAGCATCTCCCTTGTGAGGAAAAGCTGAGGGAGCTGGGGCTCTTTAGCTTGAAGGAGAATGAGGGGTGACCTTATTCATGGTTATAAATATGCAAAGGGCTCTTCTCAGTGACCTCATACAGGACAAGGGGCAATGGCTGCAAGCTGGAACACTGGAGGTTCCACACAAACATGAGAACTTTGTCAGAGTGAGGGTGAAAGAACAGTGACACAGGTTGCCCAGAGAGGGTGTGGGGTCTCCTCTGGAGACATTCAGACCCCACCTGGACACCTTCCTGTGTGACCTGATCTGGATGTTACTGCTCCAGCAGGGGTTTGGACTAGATGATCTCTCCAGGTCCCTTCCAACCCCTGACATTCTGTGACTCATCATGCAAGGACTCCATTTCCTAGGTCCTCTGATGTCACCTTTTTATATGACTTTGCAACATGGGGTTTGGAAGACCCTGCCTGCTGAAGCTGCTGCGGCAACATCAGCCCTGCTTCAGTGGAGAAGCAAAAATTATGTATTTAATCATAAAGGAGCATTTAGGGAGTTGTAAGATAATTAGCCAGGAACTAAGGTGACATCTGCCTCAGAGACAGCTTCTCTCTGGAGACCTCTGACCTAAATGGATCTGCTTAATTCATGTGACACTCAACTTGTACAAAGCCTGAGATATTAGTCTGCCTCTCCATCAGCAGAAGAGCTGTTGTTAGTTACAGATGTCATGTCCCTGCCCCAGACTGGGTTCTCTAATCTCTGGGGTTTCTAACCTCTTGTACAGCACCAAGTGCCTTTTTTCCTCTCCTTTTATTGATTATTAGGATTCATATTAAACATAATGGTGGCCATAATTCACCAGTGACCTATTTCTCTTACACACAAAAATCCACAGATACGATGGAAATGTGCAGATTTGCTATTGTTCCTCCCATCTGAAAACACTGCTCATGCTTTTAATAGATTATTCCACATTTTCCCCTGCTCTTAATGGTTATGCCAAGCAGTAAACTGCTTAGGTTTGTTTCCTTGCTTGTGTATTTTACAGTCACTTTTTAAATCAGCGTCTCCTAGAAAGGCTTTTTCATGCTTTACAGCCTTATCCTCGTGGCCTTGTCTTTAAAGGAAGCATGTCAGAGGTAAAACACAGGGTGATCATCACCTTTACAAGGAGATTAAAACCCTGCAGCTATTTCTTAACCTTTTACTTTTATAGAGTGCTGTTCCTCACTGGCAACACTCGCTTAAGCATCTTAGTAATGGAGCGTACGATTGCCCGTCTCTGGAGAAACAGAAGAAGAATTACCCAGAGCTGCTCAGAGTCCTTGCAGGAGGAGATGGGATTTCAAGCCTCAGGGATCACAGGGATTTCTCCTCCGTGCTACGGAGGGGAAGGTCCAGTGTCCTACCACATCTGCTGACATTAAGAGTTGTGCTGGGACACGTTTTCCAGTCAAACATTCCAAGGACCAAATTTTAGTCTTTGATTCATGCTGGGCTGTGTGAGGAGCAAAGAGCAGATGAGGACTAGGGTGTGAATATCAGATGATAGCACCCTACTGCCAAATTACAAATATCTCAGGCAGGAATTTTCAGGGACAGGCAAAATTTGGATGCATGGACACATGGATTTATTCATTAATTACTTCTTCAGCCATATCTGTGGCCCCAAAGTGCTGAGCTGTGGAATTAAGCACAAACACTGCATGCATGGTTTGGAAGAAGCAGCCTGTTTGGCTTTGGAACTAGATGATCTTGAAGGTCCCTTCCCACTCAAACCATCCTGTGATTCAGCCAAAAGCCTAAAAAGGTACCACACAAGTAGTAATAACATGCTTTCACACGTCTCTCTCCCTTAATTTGAATTAATTCTGCAAGGAATCACATGGTGAGCATCTTGTGCTCTGGAGATGGTGATGGATGTGCCTGGGGACAGCCTCCAAGGTGACTGACTGGTGTCCTCCTCGGGCTGCACCAACACAAGGCTCAGCCCTAAACCCATATTTCACAGGTCACAGTGTTAATGCAGAAATGTTCCTTTGGCTGCTGTTATGGCACCTCCAGGAAGATTTATTTTACAGACTGAAAAGGCAGAGAGGAACACCCAGACAGGCAGGAAGAGGGAGGAAGCTCCTACCCAAGTGTGGAACTTTGTGGAGCACCAGCAGAGGGCAAATACAAACCCAGCTTCCCCATCCCTGGCTCTGGAGGAGGAGGGACACCATCTCCCTCTCTTCAGGATGAAATCACAGCCATAATTAACATGTACAACACTTGGAAATGAGGCAGCCCAGGAAACTGTGTCTTGTTAAACACTTTCCATGTTTCAGATCTCTCTCATTCTGCTCCCCAGTGCGTCCTTGTCCATAGATAAAGGATAATCAATTCAATCCAACAGACGTTCATTTCTGTCTGGAGCATCTTCTTCCACAGCAGCTTTCTCCCAGGTGGCTTTATAAAATGGAAGACTACAAGCAGAGAGTTATGATGAATCACAGTTGAGAGGCAGCCCAATAAATGTTTGTTTAGGAGAGAGCAGGCAAAAAATCAGGCAAGAAATCATGAAAGTGAAGGGCTACAGGGAGAACCTGATCCCAGAGGGGGTTGCAGAGGACAAATGGGTGGTGAATCTCAACTCACAGAGAGCAAGGATCACTAGCCATGACAGGACAGTGCTGTGGGGTGAGACTCCACTTTGCAAACATCTTATCTTTCACTTAAAGCAACACCAAAGGTCCACAGAAGACTTTCTCTGAAATCTGTAGCACTGTTGTCCCATAATACAGTATCTCCATGGCTTGCTCCAGGCCATGAGCTCTGCAGTGGGATGGGTGGCAAGGTCTCAGCATCATAACTTGTCCCAGGAGGCTTCCAAGAAGTTTGTTCTACACTGGGTTTTGGGGCAGGTTGTAGAGTTCATAGAATCACAGAATACCAGGACTAGAAGGGACTTTAAGAGATCATCTAGTCCAATTCCCCTGCTAGACCAGGAGCACTTAGATAAGTTTTAAGTAAACAGGCAAGTTTAGGGGCAGGTATTATGCTTAGGGGGCAAAAGGACTATGTGTTGGAGAGGCCAGCATCTACTAAGGCACTTTACAGAAGATACCAACAGGAGAAGGGATGGATATGCAGCAGAACAGGTCTCTGAGGCAATTCTCTTCTTCACAGATGGATAAACATGGGGAGCTCCAGCCTCAGATACAAATGGGGTAGTCTTCAAACCTTACAGCAAACATATTGAGCTGAGATACACATACAAGAAGGCAATGAAAAAAACAACTCTGAAAGCCTGTGCAGGTCAGGAGACTGAGCTAGAGAGGAGGTAGTCATGGAAATAACTGAGTGAAAAAGATCCTCGTGTGGATGTTGATAGAATTTTTCCTGGAGGCTGCTGCTGCTCTCTGGAGATGCCAACTCCAGAAAGAAACAGAGACACCAGCATGAGCTACACAGTGGGACAGAGAGAGCAAAGGAGACTGCACCATGTCAGGGAGGAGAAAATGGACAGACCTCACCATACACACTTCAGGGGGAAAGTAAAACACATGGACAACATTTATCAGGATTATAGAAACTTGTCAGGGCACTTTTCTCTTTGCATTGACCTTGAAAAGGTAGTCACAATCCACAGGTTTGCAGAAGGTCTCTGGTTTTCTTTGAGTGAGATGGAGAAGGGAGGACTGACTCATGTTCTTCTTTCAAGAAAAGAGAAAGATCTAGAAACAGCCTGGATTTTGCAGTATCATTCAGTGTGGTGTGCATTTCAGATGCAATTAAAGCAAAAATTGGCACAGATCTCCTGGGCTTTCTCTCGCACACCTCATGAGCAGTCATGTCCAGAGCATTCTCACTCTTGTTCTAAATATTTCCTGTCATGTAGCTGGATGGAAACCATGGCTAGTTTCAGTGACAGCTTCCATTCCAGTGTGTGCTTGCAGCCTAGAAGGCCAACCAAATGCTGGGATGCATCAAGAGAAGTGGGACCAGAAGGGCAAGAGAAGTGATTTTGCCCCTCTACTCAGCTTTGGTGAGATCCCAACTTGGAGTTACTGTGTTCTGTTCTGGAGCCCTCAACATAAGAATGACATTGAGCTGTTGGAGCAGGTCCAGAGAAGGCCATGAAGATGATGAGAGGGCTGGAGCGCCTCCCTTCTGATGACAGGCTGAAGGAGTTGGGGTTGTTCAGAAGGCTCAGGGGGGACCACATTGTAGCTTATCAGTACCTGAAGGGGGCTACAGAAAGGCTGGGGTAGGAATTTTTAGCAGGATATGTGATGGAAGGAATAGGAGTAATGGATGTAAATTGGAAGAGGGGAGATTCAGGCTGGATCTAAGCAAGAAATTCTTTCCTGTGAGGATGGTGAGACACTGGAAGAGGTTGCCCAGAGAGGTTGTGGATGCCCCCTCAATCCCTGGAGGTGTTTAAGGTCAGGCTGGACAAGGCACTGAGCAGCCTGGTGTAGTGGGAGGTGTCTCTGCCCCTGGCAGGGGGGTTGGAACTAGATGATCTTTAAGGTCCCTTCCAACCCAAACTATTCTATGATTCTCACTTTGTTCCCACTCTGAAATGAACTGTGAAAAGAGAATCCTGAGGAGATATGATGGACATTAAGGTCCCAGAACTTTAGAACAAAGTCCTTGTGAAGAATTATGTGTTCCACACAGATCCTTTCAAAGCTGCCTATTTCCAGCTGAAAGAGCAAACCAAAGGTGTCTATATTATTTTACCTTCCTACTAGTTCACTGCAAAGCCTGTTTACAGATGATTTTTTTGTTACTTAAATCCCCATTAAAAAGCATTTCTCTGAAACACACTGGAGAGCTCCATTCGGGTTCCTCTTTTATCTTTTCTGCTCTCCACAATCTTTCCCAAATCCTCTGGGTTTCAATTAGCAGCCCTGGGAAACTCCACCAGCCTCCTCCTGCACAGCACCAGAAGGTGACACTGCACCGAGCATCCCTCACTCTCTGCTCTGAATTATTCATGGTGCTCTTTAGGGTGGGTCAAGATTTCAAATTACCATTATGCCCTGATTTTCCTAAACTCCTCGTGCTTCAGGTGGAAACCCTACACAGAAGGAGCTGGCATCTACATCTGTTTAGTGAGATGGGCCTGCAGTGACATAATTGGGAGTAATATTTACCTGTGCATCACACACTGAAAAGAATACTAATTTTTGCCTTTATCTTGCTAAGGGTGCTCAGAGATGTTCTTGGCAAAATGTTTCTGTTCTTAAAGGTATTTGCTGCTCCCTCTTAGCAAGACTGAGATAAAGCAAGCACATCTGGAGTGGCTTTGCTTTTTGATAAGAGTGTAATTAAAAGCAGAGCTGCCTGTGTTTGCTCCCTGGGGCTGCTGAGAGCATGACTTCTGAGTGTGACTGTGAGTGTAAAATCATAGAATGGTTTGGCTTGGAAGGGACCTCAAAGATCATCTAGTTCCAACCCCCTGCCATGGGCAGGGACACCTCCCACTACACCAGG
>VZTY01021818.1:94413-127968 GCA_013400935.1 Turnix velox
GGTCCCAGAACTTTAGAACAAAGTCCTTGTGAAGAATTATGTGTTCCACACAGATCCTTTCAAAGCTGCCTATTTCCAGCTGAAAGAGCAAACCAAAGGTGTCTATATTATTTTACCTTCCTACTAGTTCACTGCAAAGCCTGTTTACAGATGATTTTTTTGTTACTTAAATCCCCATTAAAAAGCATTTCTCTGAAACACACTGGAGAGCTCCATTCGGGTTCCTCTTTTATCTTTTCTGCTCTCCACAATCTTTCCCAAATCCTCTGGGTTTCAATTAGCAGCCCTGGGAAACTCCACCAGCCTCCTCCTGCACAGCACCAGAAGGTGACACTGCACCGAGCATCCCTCACTCTCTGCTCTGAATTATTCATGGTGCTCTTTAGGGTGGGTCAAGATTTCAAATTACCATTATGCCCTGATTTTCCTAAACTCCTCGTGCTTCAGGTGGAAACCCTACACAGAAGGAGCTGGCATCTACATCTGTTTAGTGAGATGGGCCTGCAGTGACATAATTGGGAGTAATATTTACCTGTGCATCACACACTGAAAAGAATACTAATTTTTGCCTTTATCTTGCTAAGGGTGCTCAGAGATGTTCTTGGCAAAATGTTTCTGTTCTTAAAGGTATTTGCTGCTCCCTCTTAGCAAGACTGAGATAAAGCAAGCACATCTGGAGTGGCTTTGCTTTTTGATAAGAGTGTAATTAAAAGCAGAGCTGCCTGTGTTTGCTCCCTGGGGCTGCTGAGAGCATGACTTCTGAGTGTGACTGTGAGTGTAAAATCATAGAATGGTTTGGCTTGGAAGGGACCTCAAAGATCATCTAGTTCCAACCCCCTGCCATGGGCAGGGACACCTCCCACTACACCAGGCTGCTCAATGCCTCATCCAGCCTGAACTTAAACACCTCCAGGGATTGAGGGGGCATCCACAACATCTCTGGGCAACCTGTTCCAGTGTCTCACCACCCTCACAGTAAAGAATTTCTTTCTTATATCTAGCCTAAATCTTCCTTCTTCCAATCTGCATCCATTACACCTAGTCCTGCCGTCGTGGATCCTATTAAAAAGTCCTCTCTGGGCAACCTGTTGCAGGATCAAGGCATGTCCACAAGTGGGGTGGGATGCAGCTGGATGCTAAACTGCACATAACACAGCACTAAAGGTCACTTATGGAGGTGTATTTTTGACTGACACTCACAGTGTTGGTGGCACCATCAGCAGGGTGGCAGCTGTGTGATGCTGAGGGTGCTGCTGTTGGAGGGGTTTGGTGAACATGCTAGAAATGACAGTCACGTGTGAGCTTCATCGAATTCTAACTGCTACAGATGGAAAAGACCTCTTTAATCTCCCTGGAAGAAGCTCAATTAAGTTCAGTTATGTATCAGATCGAGAAGATAGCTGCTAGTGGAAGAGTGAAAAGCAATTAAGTCCTTAAAAGTTCACATGATTTCAGTGGACAAAGGTAACATTAAACAAACAATAAGGATGCAGGTGAAGCACTTGGACCTTTGAACATTCAGCCCCATCCCTGCTCCCTAGAGATTTTAAATATTTCATGGTCTCTCAATTAATAACAAAGATGACATGCTGAAGGAGTTGGAGTTGTTCAGCCTGGAGAAGAGAAGGCTCAGGGGGGACTGCAGAGTGACTGGAGGGGGCTACAGAAAGGTTGGGGTAGGACTTTTTAATAGGATATGTGATGGCAGGACAAAGAGTAATGGATGTAAATTGGAGGAGGGGAGATTTAGGCTGGAGAGCAAGGAAGTTCTTCACTATGAGACACTGGAAGAGGTTGCCCAGAGAGGTTGTGGGTGCCCCCTCAGTCGCTGGAGGTGTTTAAGGCCAGGCTGGATGAGGCACTGAGCAACCCCATGTGGTGGGAGATGTCCCAGCCCATGGCAGAGGGGTTGGAACCAGATGATCTTGAAGGATCCTTCCAACCCAAACCATTCTATGATTTTAGGAGGTTTGAGGTTGCTCACACTTCTCAATGGCCAGGCTGTGCCTCTCTAGGAAATTTATGTCAGATTGGGCAAAAACACAGCAATGTGACTCATAAGAAGGTGTGGGCAAAGCTCCCTGGGGAGAAACCAGGTGGGATGCTGGGTCCCAACATGGGTCTGTGGAAAACACACATTCAATGTTTCATGTCTCAACACCAGAAGCTGAGGTAACAAGCAAGGAGAGCAAACCCACAGCCTTCCAAACAGAAACCCTGACTTTGGTGATACTTTCCAAAATCGTGGTGTTGCAAATGTTCTGACCTTCTGAGCAAGGAAGAAGGAGAAGATGGACATTCTCACCACAAATGAGTAATGACAAACTAACAGGTTTATAGCACAGACCACATAGCATCATTGGGTGTTGGGAGGTTTAACATGACAGAAGACATGGAGCAAAGAGAAGCAATGGACACCACTATTAAATTAGCATCAGGTTTTATAATCACTATATATGTCAATTTTCTAAAATCAAGCTATGATGCACCTAGCACAGAAAAGATAGATATAAATACATATAATGTAACATTCAGAAGGGTTTTTTTTAAGAGCTGGCTCCAAATCTCACTGCGACTCTCTGGCTCAAAGTGAGAAGAAAGGAAGTGTATCAGTTTTATGAAACAGAATAAGCAAGATGGCCCAGATAATTATAGACTTGTCAGTCCAACATCAATGCCACGAAATAAAACAGAACAGCTGGTATGGAAGTTAATCAAGAGAGAGCTAAAAGAATAAAATACAGTCAGTGCTAGTTTGCAAAACTAATTACCTCCTTTTTGGAGAGGATTCTTGTTTCAAAAGGCTCACAGGGTGCTCGAGGAATCTTCAGCAGCATCCACCATTGGGCCACTGTCCCCCAGCCCTGTGGCTGTCCCAGGGCATGCTCACCACTTCCAGTGGCATTTCAAAACCTTTCCATCATCTGTTTTTTCATCAACTGGGAATGTGATGTGTTTTTTTAGTATGGCACCATGTGTCATGGCATTACCTGTCATGGTGCATGGTAACACCATGGCCGTTTGTCCCCAGCAAGTGACCGGGGTCTGCTGTTCCCCTTGCCCACCAGCCAGGGCTCTATGTGTTGCATGACCAAGCACCTCCCAAGGAAGCAGAGATAGAATGGTTTGGGTTGGAAGAGATCTTGAAGATCATCTAGTTCCAACCTCCTGCCATAGGCAGGGACACCTCCCACTAGATCAGGTTGCCCAATGCCTCATCCAGCCTGGCTTTAAACACATCCAGGGAGGGGGCATCCACAACTTCTCTGGGAAGATGTGGTGAAAGGAGGGTTTCCTGCTCAGCAGGAGATCAAGGAGGTCAGTGGAGACAGTGGCTGGAGCTGGTCACCCATGGCCAGGGACTGGGCATCCTTCTCACTTATGGCAAGAGCAATTAAGGATCCCACAAACTTACCATGGACCTGGGAATTTTAAAATCAGGATAAGACTGAGATTCTCATTGCTGTAGCTGTTCTTCAGTGGTTCATTCAGGAGATCCTTGAAGGACATTTTTGAGGCCTCTATTAGGAAGAAAGTAGCAGTGGTCTTTATAAATCCATTAATCTGTGGACAAAGCCCAGGCAGTGAATCTGAACACTTAGCAGGCTAAGCAGGGGCTGAATTATTGTGCTTTAAATGAGAAAAGCATGGTCATTATGAGACTCAAATCTGACTTTGGGAGGAGCAGTGGAGATTTTCAAGATGAACTGGCTGTTCTCAAGCTGCTTGTGGGCAGCCAGGCACAGAAGGGTGAGGAACAGACCCACAAAGGAAACCACTGGCATCTTTCTGAATGAAATCCAGCTGCTTTTAGTGGGAAATGTGAAAAAGGGAGGAAGTTTGGATTCGTGATACAGGTTTCTAATGAGATGAGGTGATGACAAGGCAGCAGAGGGTAAAGCTCAAGCCAAGCAGCAGCTTTTTTGAACTCAGCCCACGCTCTGTCATCACCCAGCAGCCCCTGGGCACTCATGTTTGTTGGGAGCAGCATTAAAAAATCCTGCAGCTGGGGAAGTCTTCAATAGCACATTGTGCTTGGGGGTGATGGTTGGCAGGGGGCAAGGGACAATCAGCAGCTCCCTGCCCACCGTGGAGGCACCACAGCTGCCATCCCCTGACAAGTTGAACTCTTGGCTCCTGAAATTCATCTGGAAATGACAAGGCACAAAAAGCAGTTCTAAAAAAGAAGAGAGAGGCAAAAAAGCAAGTAACAGGATTAGAGTTTCAAAATGCCACGAGGTTGCAGAAAAATATTTTTAATTTTTCTTTTAATGCTCATTGCTATTATTCAGGAAAAGAAGTAAGCATAGACTGCAATATCTTCTGCACATTTTGTATTAACATGAGAAGGACATTGAGCTGTTGGAGCAGGTCCAGAGGAGGGCCACAAAGATGATCAAAGGGCTAGAGGAACTCCCTTATGAGGACAGGCTGAAGGAGTTGGGGTTGTTCAGCCTGGAGAAGAGAGGACTCAGGGGAAATCTCAATAGTAGCTCCTGAAGGGATGTCCTGGTTTGAGGTAGAATGGGGTGGATTTTCTAGTTTGTGGCTTTATTTTTCAGCTAGGCCTCTTCTGTCTGGGTCGTTAACGACGGCCATCAAGTTCTCAGAGCAAGACAAAGACAGCGATCGAGGCCTGAGGCAGACCTCGCCAGGTTGGAGCCCAGCCACGTGGCGGCCTGGGGGAGGTGCCGAAGAACTAGTGAACAAGGAAGTCGTGGTCGACTGTAACGGGAAGAGGAAAGAGAGAAACCGCAAGGCGAGGGTTCTACATTGGTGGATGTAACATGTGACCAATGGGAGTATTCCATCCCATCTGCCCCATGCTCAGTATAAAAGCTGAGGGATCGAAGGGTCAGCCCTCTCTCCCCTCCTCGGCCTTTCCCTCCTCGGCCCTGCGCTCTTCAGACCCTTCTCTCCTCAGGCCTTCTCTCCTCGGCCTGCCCACGTGGGGACGTGATCATCATCCCGGGAGCTGGATTCGGTCTTGTAAATATTGTATACCTTTTTGTCTTTTCCTTTTGATTTTGTCTATTGTTTCATTATCTATTAAAGTAGTTTGGAATTCTTCTGAACTCATAAATCTCCTCCTTCCTTCCTCTCCTCTCTTCAGAGAGAGGAGGGAGGGCCATCTGTCACTGGGGGGTTAATTTTGGGCCCAAAACCAGGACAAGGGAGTGTGCAGAAAGGCTGGGGTAGGACTCTTTAATAGGATATGTGACGGGAGAACTAGGAATAACAGACGTAAATTCGAAGAGGGGAGATTCAGGCTGGATAGAAGAAAGAAATTCTTTATTGTGAGGGTGGTGAGACACTGGGACAGGATGCCCAGAGAGGTTGTGGATGCCCCCTCTCTGGAGGTGTTTAAGGCCAGGCTGGATGAGGCATTGAGCAACCTGATCTAGTGGAAGGTGTCTCTGCCCATGGCAGATGGGTTGGAACTACATGATCTTGAAGTTCCCTTGCAACCCAAACCATTAACTGAGAATCCAGAGAGCTTTTCAGGCCCTTCCTGCACTGAGAATGTCCTGCCTGGACAAACTGTGTCCATAACAAGCCAAGGGATGTGAAGCAGCCTGCTTGGCTTGTAATCACACCTCCTACACGGAGAGACATCAGCAGACAATAGCCCAAGGAAATGTCCGTCACCTTCTCACTGCATGTTTATTTTCATGGCAGAATTCATGCTGCAAAGCTTCTGGCAACGACCCTGCTCCCTGTATTCCCCAGCAGAGCTGCAGAGAGTCAGCTGAGGTGGTGGAAGTGAAGCGTGTCCACCACATCTGCCTCCTGCTGCAGCCAGGCCAGCAGGGCAAGAACAGGGCAGCTGAGTCTGTCCCTGAGAGTCCTCTGCTTCCCATGGGGACATCTGCCCAGCTTGACACCACCAGTGCCACACTACCAGCCAAGGACTCACACCATGGCTATGGCTCCACCTCCTGTGCTTCTCCCATCCCCTCATCTCTGGGTTGGGAAGGAGCCATCTGGATGCTGGGGAGTGGGGATCTGTTTCTCAAAGTCTCTCCTCTCACAGTTTCACACATCATCAGGGTTCAGTATTTTGAGATTCTTCCACTGGGAAAAGAAAAATCATCTGCTTCCAAAATAATTGTCATAGTTGGAAGTTTGACACAGGAGGTCTTTTGGTGGGTTTGGGAGGGAGTTTTTTTGGTTTTTTTAAAGTGAAAATTCATGTCAACAAGTTGTTTTCCAGGAATAACTACTGGTTTATTGTAACACTTTTATTTTTCTGTCCCCAAATAACTCTCACCGGCTCTGAAACTCCCCCTGGAGGGGGGGATGAGGGGTCTGATTGGCTCAAAGCAGGGATTCCAATGGGAGTCCCCCCCATCACTGTCCCTGGGATGCAGCTCATCCTGGATTGGAGGCTGCTGAGTGTCCTCTTTTCTCTGCACCAAACTGAAAGGTGTAGGTTTTGTTCTATAGGAAGGGAAAGCAAACAACTCCTAGTCCATGCTCTGGGATGCTGGAGTTTGTTTTCCAGCAGTGCCAAGCTGAAACATGCTCTCTGTTAGGAGCAAAGCCAGTACAGCTCTGGGAGCTGCTGGAGCAGAAAATCCACTTTGCCTCCTCTCCCACAGCAATGACTCCATCCCTAAACCTCTCAGTGTGAGACCTTGCTTGATGTCCCCACCCATCCCTCCCCCCCCCCATGCCTGCACTGGCCTTTATCACACTTCTACATGTTCTTCTACAGCACACTCCTCTCCTCCCAGATCCCCACAGCAGGGCAATCCTCAGGAATTGCATTATGAGATCAGAAGCTTTCTGCTTGGATCTCTTTGCCTAATTAATGAAAAAAGCTCTCTGCACCAAATGACCTTATTGCCACTCTGGCATCCAAGTAGGAGCACAGGGCTCAGCTCTGCCCTTACCTATGATTCTTCTGGGGAAGCTCCTGAAAGGGTTCTACCCCAGTGTTAAATACTCCAAACCCCTGAGTAAGAGACTGGTAATGTGCCAGCTCTCCTACCCAGCCCCACCATGGTCTGGCCAAGAAGACCTTCTCTTCTCTTCTCTTCTCTTCTCCTCTCTTCTCTTCTCTTCTCTTTTCTTCTCTTATCTTCTCTTCTCTTCTCTTCTCTTCTCTTCTCTTCTCTTCTCTTCTCTTCTCTTCTCTTCTCTTCTCTTCTCTTCTCTTCTCTTCTCTTCTCTTCTCTTCCCTTTTCTCTTCTCTTCTCTTCTTCTCTTTTCCTCTCCTCTCTTTTCCTCAAAGAAGGATTTATTTCTGGCAGGATAATCAAGGCACCTGTTAATCACATCTAAGCACCCTATTTAAGAGCTGACCTCATAAACCACACAATCACAGAATGTCACAGATTTGAAGGGACCTGGAAAGATCATCTTGTCTAATCCCCCTGCCAGAGCAGGAACACCCAGATCAGGTCACACAGGAAGGTGTCCAGATGGAGCTTGAATATCTCCAGAGAAGGAGACTCCACACCTTCTCTGGGCATCCTGTGCCACCGTTCTGTCACCCTCCTCCTGACAAAGTTTTTTCTCATGTTTATGTGGAACATCCTAAGGTATGGGTGTTGTTCAGTTTCCATGTCTATTTCTTTTGCTTTTGATGTTGCTGCCTGTTCTGGTTTTTTATTTATTTTAATCTATCCCAATAAATGATACCTCAGTTGGTAAATTTTTGTACTCCCAGTCCCACTTGCAATACAAAGATGGGGAGGAAAAGAAAACTGTGGGAGGGCTGGCAGCACTTTCCAACACCCAAAACCTCAGACATGGAAACCATCATACACTCAGCTGGCTAAAACCTGGGTAAGGAGAGGGTGGGAGAATCATAGAATCATAGAATAGTTTGGGTTGGAAGGGACCTTAAAGATCATCAAGTTCCAACCCTCCTGCCATAGGCAGGAACACCTCCCACTACATCAGGCTGCCCAGTGCCTTGTCCAGCCTGGTCTTGAACACCTCCAGAGAAGGGGCATCCACAAACTCTCTGGGTAACCTGTTCCAGTGTCTCACCAACTTCACTGTAAAGAATTTCTTTCTTATGTCGAGTCTAAATCTACCCCCTTCCAATTTACATCCATTGTTTCTGGTCCTCCCATCCAATACAATATTAAAAAGTCCTTCCCCTGCCTTTCTGTAGGACCCCCTCAGGTACTGATAAGTTACTATGAGNGTAACTCCAGGTGGGGTCTCACCAGTGCCAAGTAGAGGGGCAACATCACCTCTCTTGACCTGCTGGTCACACTCCTCTTGATGCAACCCAGGATTTGGTTGGCCTTCTTGGCTGTGAGTGCACACTGGTGGCTCATGTTGAGTTTGTCATCAACTGACACCCCCAAGTCTTTCTCTTCAGAGCTGCACTCAAGCCACTCTCCACCCAGCCTGTGCTTGGGATTGCTTTGACCCAAGTGCAGGACCTTGCACTTGGCCTTGTTGAACTTCATGAGGTTGGCTTGGGCCCACCTCTCAAGCCTGTCTAGGTCCCTCTGGGATGGTGAACCAGCCATCCCATGGCAAGTCTGCTTCAGATTTGGATTGAGTTTGGACCTTTCCAGACATCCTTCTCACCCTGTGATGGGTGGGCACAGGGTGGGCAGAGGGGTCCAGTCCAAAAGGTTTGTACTTAGGGGCACAGTCCAAAAGGTTTGTACCCAGGGACATGTCCTTGTGAGTGGTGTTTTACCACTTGTTCTCCTGCAGCTGCAGCCACTTTGTCCAAGCTAAGTCACCACATCCCTCAGGAGATGGAAGGGGCAGCACACTTCCTGCACAAAGTTAATTAATCCTGTTTCACAGAGCTGTGCCAGCTGAATCCACAGCACAATGGCTGCACAACTCTCAGCACCAGACTTTCTTTCCATTACAGCCCTGGAGTAATGGGAACATAATTGCTGGACTCACAGTGGATCTGGATCCCTTGTAGTCTGCCTGAAAAGTCCTTGGTTTCCAGCCATGCTCCTGGGGACACAGAGCTGCTTGGCAGACAGGCTACCCCAGCAATAATGTGGGATGTTATGGACAGGCTGAGGGGCAGCCCAGCTGGTTGCCTTTGCTGTAGCACTGTTATTATCCCATACTGAAGTTCAAACAATCATTCCTTTGCACTTACACTTGAGTGACACCCCTGACCTTGCAGCCAAACCCCACAGCCAGCAGGGACTATCACCTTCACCATCACAGAGGCTGCATTTCCCTTCTCTGCCCTGAAGTCAGGGGAAAGGATCACCCACATCTTCTGTGGGAGGCAATTAACATAAGCCACAGCAGATCACAAGGTGAGTGGTGCCTGTTCTGGTGTTGATGGAAAAACTCACACTGTCACCACTGCAAACACTCACAGTGAGAGCACTCAGGGGAGCACTGAGGAGCAGCACTGTGCCCTGCATGGCAGAACCTGCTGGATCTGAGTGCTAAGACACCATATTTTTTCCTATTTTGTTGCAAAGAATGTTTTAGGGCATGCAGAGGGCAAAGGTGGCAAAACCCCACTTCCACACAGCATGTTCTGTTCAGTATTGACAAGATGAAGTTTAGTTTGTTCTGTAGAAGGTGGCAAAACCCTACTTCCACCCAGCATTTACTGTTCTGTATTAACAAGATGAAGTTTAGGTTGTTCTGTAGAAGTTCCATTTAGCATGTATCTCCCTCACTGCCAGCTGGGACCTCTCAGCTGCTTTGTGCCAAGCTGTGCACAAAGCTGGGTATCTCAGTGTTGTACCTCCTTCCCTCTGTCTCTGTGAGTTATCTCACCACAAGAGACAGGCACTGGCACTTCTCAAATGGCATTGGGAGGTGATGGACAGCCCTGCGGCAGCAAGATGCTGTGTGCAGTGTGGGTGGTCACAGAATGTCAAGGATTGGAAGGGACATAAAGTGATCATCTAGTCCAATCCCCCTGCCAGAGGAGGAATACATAGATCAGGTCACACAGGAAGGCATCCAGATGGTTTTTGAATGTCTTCAGAGAAGGAGCATCCACAAACTCTCTGGGCAGCCTGTGCTACTGTTCTGTCACCCTCACTGTGAAAAAGTTCTTTCTCATGTTCCTGTGGAACCTCCTGTGTTCCAGCTTGTACCCATTACCCTGTGTCCTATCATTGGAGATCACTGAGAAGAGCCTGGCTCCATCCTCCTGACACCCTTCACATACTTATAAACACAAATGAGATGCTCCAATCCCTGGAGAAGTGATGATGCTTCCCAGCTCCATTGCCATCCTCTGTAAGGTGGTGAGAAGATGATGCCCTGTGAGCTGGCAGCACTGAGTGATGCTTCATGGGTTGTGTCCATGTCCCATGCTCTCAGCACAGGGGAAGAGAACCCCCCCATGGCACTCATCCTCTGTGGGATAGCAGCTGCCTGCAGCAATGGTGACTGAATCATCCCTCCACACACTCCATCCTCCATCCTCTTCCACAAAACCATGGTGCAAACTTGGATCTTCAGGCAGGGAGCTGCAACCCCCCTGAGAGCACATTTAGAGATCTGTGGCTCAGTGGAGGTAGAGCACCTTCAAGGCCATGGATCCCCCTTGTATTTCCATTCTCACATAAACCTCAATTCAGCAAAGAAATTCAGATGATACATAAGCAGTAATCCGGGTGCTATATGTGATTTAAAGTATTGAAGAGCCTCAGGATAGAAGAAAAAAAAAAGGTGCAAAAAAAGAAAATACCAGAGTGAGCAAAAAACAAAGAGGAAAAAAAGCTAAAGTAAACAAAGAGAAAAGGAATGTTATATTCTCAACCTCGTCAAGCACAAAGCTTGTGTAAATAGATGCTCCAGGCTATAAAACAATAAAAAGATACAAAAGGCAGAGACATTGTTTCTTTCACAAATTAATTAATATCATTATTCTGTTGGCCTCAGGTGAACTTCCAGTGATTCAGGCAACCAAGTTCCTGGAGTTACAACACCATTACAGAGCAGGGCTGCATCACTTGATGCTGTTGTTGCTCCTTTTTTGAGCAATTCATCAGAATTTTGTCCCCAAGTAATGAGACAAATTGTTACAGCAGCGAGATGCAAGCCTCTTGCAGCTGAAAACTTTGAAAACCATCTGTTTGGATTCCTTCATCATTAAGTGGATGACAAAGAAAATAAAATACAATGTCTTCACCAGGCAAAGCACCTCAGAAGGTGTGAATGGTTTGGAGAGTTTGAATGAGAGGGACCAGTGCAACCCTGGTAGACCCTTTCCAGTGAGTCCTGAGGATCTCCAGCAGAGCAAAAGGGAAGACACACAGGATGGGAAAGCACTGCATGAGGTGACCTCTGGAGTGAGTTTTTGATGGTCAGGTAAGCCTTGGCTTAATGAAAAAACAGACATAAATAAAATAAGACACAAAAAGCATTCTGCCCATGGTCTTTGAACAGTCACTCACCAGAAGGATGGCAGCTGGTCCCAGGAGAAGCCTTTAGGAGAACATCTCAGGAGGACTCCATGCACAGATTCCCTTTAATCATAGAGTCATAGAATAGTTTGGGTTGAAAGGGACTGCAAAGATCATCAAGTTCCAACCCAATGCCATAGACAGGGACACCTCCCACTACATCAGGCTGCTTGTCCAGCCTGGCCTTAAACACCTCCAGAGAGGGGACATCCACAACCTCTCTGGGCAAATGAAACACAATTGTCTCCTTACAGGTGACAGAGATTCTGGATGGGACTGGGAACATACACAAAGGGCCAATCCCTGGAGGATGGCTGAGCTTTTCTGAAGAGCATCCAGACACCAGCCCATATAGAATCACAGAATGGTTTGGGTTGGAAGGGACCTTCAAGATCATCTAGTTCCAACCCCCCTGCTATAGGCAGGGACACCTCCCACTACACCAGGTTGCTCAATGTTTCATCCAGCCTGGCCTTAAAACACCTCCAGGGAGTGGACATCCACAGCACTCTGGGCACCTTGTTCCATTATCTCACCACCCTCACTCTAAGGTATTTCTTTCTTATATCCAGCTTAAATCTTCCCTCTTCCAACCTGCATATGGTGAAGACCACTCAGCTGAACACAAGGGGAGATGGTCCCACTGGGGTGCCAGATCAGGGCTCTGTGCCAGGATCCATCCCAGGGCAAGCATGGGTAGATGTGTATTTGATGGAAAGAGCTGAAATCCTGCAGTCTGTGAGCCACTGGGTGGTGGCAGCTGAGGATTTCAGAGCACTTGAGAAGTTTCTGCTCTGCAATTGTTTTACTTCCAATTTGGGACAAAAGGCCATGGGGCCCAGATGCCAGAATAATTTATTATGCATGCTGTGATTTTAGCTTTTATTCAAAATATATAATTTTATGGCGAGTGACATTTTCTGGAGAGATTTATTCAACAGCAAAAAGCAGCTCCACTTAAACTCGTGCAGAAACACTCTTGACACACCATGTTTCAGAGAAGCAGGTTATTTGATTTCCAGACAGAGGCAGAATTTCCTCAGGGGGCCTGTGCTGAGTTTGGTTTAACTCTTTCTCACTTGCCACAGTGACATTACCCTAAAACTGAGCTCAGGTTTAGATATCACCTTCTCCTAGAGCTTTGTCCTTGGCTACAGGGCTGGTACCTGCAGTGTGCTTCTGCACCCCTGGCACTGCAGAGTTTGTGTCATTTGTACCACATTTAATGTCTAAAACACACCTAAGTGAACATTAAGTAGTAGAAGCAGAGTTTTCTGGTGGACACCATGGGTTTCCCAAGATCAACAAAGGGCTGGAGCACCTCCCTTATGAGGACAGGCTGAAGGAGTTTGGGTTGTTCAGCCTGGAGGAGAAAAAGGCTCAGGGAGAACCTCATAGTAGTTTCTCAACACCTGAAGGGAGCTACAGAAAGGCTGGGGTGTTGGACTAGATGGCCTTTGAAGGTCCCTTCCAACCCTCATATTCTATGATATTTAAAAATAGAGCTTTTTCTTGCACTGCTCTTCAGTTGTCATCTTCCAAGTAGCAAGCTAAAACAATTAGAGCTGATAATTGGTTTAATGCCCCATCAATGGTTTGGGTTGGGGGGCTCAGCTTTCCCCTTGAGAGCTAATCCCAAAGTAACAGGGTTGCCCTTCCACAAAAGCACTGTAGTGGTAACTAATAGTTAATAGTATAGAATCATAGGATGGTTTGGGTTGGAAGGAACCTTAAAAATCATCTAGTTCCAACCCCCCTGCCATGGGCAGGGACACCTCCCACTACACCAAGCTGCTTAAGCTTCAACCAGCCTGGCCTTAAACACCTCCAGGGATTGAGGGGACATCCACAACCTTTCTGAGCAACCTGTTCCAGTGTCTCACCACCCTCACAGCAAATATCTTCTTTCTTTTATCCAGCCTGAATCTCCCCTCTTCCAATTACTCCTAGTCCTGCCATCCTGGACCCTAGTTCCAACCTCTCTACCATAGGTAGAGACACCTCCCACTAGACCTGGTTGTTCAGGTGTGGACATAAACTCTGGGGAGATGTTGGTGGGATCTCTGGAAGGATGCTCTGGGGGTTCCTGGGACTCTCAGTGTCTCCATCAGCAGGTCTGTGCTACTGCCATGGCCTCGTGGTGACAACCAGTGGGAGTAGAGTCCTGGAGCAATATGGGGGGTTGGAACTCAATGGTCTTTAAGGTCCCTTCCAACCCTAACTATTCTATGATTCAATGATTCAGCACTGGAATGATCATCCTGCCAGCTCACTTGGTGGATCTCTGATGTCAGAGAAACCTTCTGACAAAAGTACAATCATCAAAGTGATTTTTAAGGGCAACTGCAACAAGCTAAATGGGAAAGAACCAAATCACCACCATGATGCACACTACAAAGCCAGTGTAAAAGCCTCCCCCTATGGCTGAATTTGGGAAGCTGAAGCGAGCAGCTCTAGCAGGGTTGTCTTGAAACTGCTAGCCATCATGAACAAGGTTGGATTAATGCTGCTCAGCAGGGAAAGCTCAGAGGAAATGGGGCGTAGTGAGCACAGGAAGCAGCACTTGCGGCACCTGTAGCCCCTAATTGCTGTGCAAATTGCACTAATTTCTCACTTTCTGCCAGCTAAAATCTTAATTTATCGGGCAGTGAATGGAAAGAAAATTCTCTCACTGTGCAAGCCCTGCAAGAAGAGAAGCTTCTTTGAACAGCTACACCCTCAGCTGATGGAAAATGACCCAACTTTCCAGGAATAAAATGGCAGGTAGGTATCAGAGTTACTTCTGAAGGGGCTCTCTGTGGTGAGCTTGGAACTTAGTGTTTGCCCTCAAACTGTTCCCTGTTCTATCCCATCTTTCTTCAGACCACCAGAAAGCTGGAATCCTTTGAAATCAAGTGCACTAACTCATTCATCTTTCTTTTCTGCTTCAGGAGGAACAGAAATGGGACATTATCCTGTGTTCTGGGCTCAGCCTTGGGATCTTGGGAGCATGTGGAATCATAGAATCATAGAATAGTTTAGGTTGGAAGGGACATTAAAGATCATCTAGTTCCAACCCCCTGCCACGGGCAGGGACACCTCCCACTAGATAAGGCTGCTCAATGCCTTGTCCTGACTGGCCTTAAATGCCTCCAGAGAGGGGGCCTCAGGGAACTTAACAAACTCCTTTTTCAGAAGGTAGATGTTCAACATCTGCACAGCATTTGGGGAAACAGCATGTTCTGTCTCAAACAGGCTCCCAGGTTTTGATGCAGGAGGCTTCAGAGGAAATTTTCTGGCTTGTCTTCAATGAGAAAAAACATCAACATCCAGTTTAGTGGGGACAAATGGAAAGTCCCTTATTTTTGTTGGAAACAGAGTAGAGCAGGGATATCAGGAGCACAGGAGCAGGAGCTAGGTATGGGACAGAACCTCACACCTTGGAGAGACACTGATGTTCACCACATTCAGCTACTGGGGAAGGGAAATGATGCCATCAGCTGAAAAACATCTGTTATAGAATGGTTTGGATTGGAAGGGACCTTCAAGATCATCTAGTTCCACCCCCCCTGCCATGGGCAGGGACAACTCCCCCTACACCAGGTTGCTCAATGCCTCATCCAGATTGGCCTTAAACACCTCCAGGAAGGGGGCATCCACAACCTCTCTGGGCAACCCTCACCACCCTCGCAGTGAAGAACTTCTTTCTTACATCCAGTCTAAACCTCCCTTCTTCCAATTTGTATCCATTATTCCTAGTCCTTCCATCACATATCCTATTAAAAAGTCCTATTCCAGCCATTCTGTAGTCTCCTCCAGGTATTGATAAGTCACTATGACGTCCCCCCAGAGCCTTCTCTTCTCCAGGCTGAGCAATCCCAACTCCTTCAGCCTGTCCTCAGAAGGGAGGTGCTCCAGCCCTCTCATCATCTTTGTGGCCCTCCTCTGCTGATGGTCTCTGGTACAACTGATCCCATTGGGAGCGATGATGACAGCTATAGATCTCTCCCAAGTGCAGCAGATACATGTGGTCTGGCAGCTCCCACACCAGATTTCCTTCTCCAGCTCTGAACAGGGGCTATTTTTTTCTCAAGAGCAATGCAGTCAAGAGCTGAACACTCTGTCATGAACAAGCATCATCCCTGCTGTCACTGCTTAGCCCTCAGAGCTGCTAACAGCACTAAAGGCAGGCAGCAACATCTCCACATCAGGAGTTCTGGGGATGCCCCTTTTAATAAATACATGACAATAGTTTACATATTCAGAGGTACCTTCTGCCTTTCCTGTAGAAGAAATTCTGTGCAGAGACCACAGCCACTAAAGGTAGGAGCAGCTGGGGTCACCTGAAGGCTGAAAAAAAAACCCTGAAAATTCATTCTAGTGACCTTCAAGGAAATTTCAGCTGTTCAGCAAATCTGCCCCAGGTTTGTGCCTTGAGCAGCCAGCTGAGTCCTGGAGTTGTCATGCACTGATATCTACACTTTAAATTATTCACCTTAATTGATACCTAAAGTTTTGTCATATTTGTTAATTTTATAATATTTTTTTTTTCTTTCCTGGAAGCAAACAACACTGAAATATTAAAAAACAAAACAAGGAAAGGGATGCTTTCTGCTTCTTGTTGTTGTGAGAATACTCACAGGAGACGTACAAAGTTTTAATGCTAATGTCTCTGCATCACTACTCCCTGCATGCCAAAATAGGTTTGGAAATGCTTGAAAGGTTAAAGCTTTTTTGCAAATTGTGAAACCAGACCATTTTGGAGCAATAAATCCTGCTCATCTGGGATAGTTGTTCTTGTGTAAAACCTCATGTTTTCTTGAGAGACTCGGCTGAATATTTATGCTCAGCACATCAAACACAAGGAAGGCACAGAGGTTGGCTTCTCTGCAGTGGGTATTTAAGAGTTTACTGTTGATAATTCAATCTAGAAATCATAATTAGGCACTTATCCAGACTGGGGTGCCCAGCTTTTCCTCACTCACTTCCCCAGAGCAGGACTGGTGTCAGCTCACTGGTTGCCCCGGAGTGATGTCTTTGTCAATCAAACTTTTGTCATTTATGACTGAGATGTGCCCTGGCTCCTTTTCTCTGCCAGAAACTCCATCAGAAAGGAGATGACAAAACAAACCAGAAGGCTCTGGAAAGCCCCTGCCAAACCTTGGCAAACCTCCAGACCTTGAGATGAGAGCAGGGCTGACCCCACTATCAAAGGCTAGCCTACAGCAGCACAGACCCCTAAGTTCATGGGGTGGTTTGTCCTCAGGTGACCAATGTGAGTCACTCAAGCCCCATACTTCCCACAACAATGGCAATGTGACAAATGATCTGCTGTCCCCACCTCTCAGTGACTGAAGTGCAACCCCATGGAGCCTGAGTTGTGTAAACCCTGTTTGCTTCAACACCACACCTGAATTCTCACAAAAACAAATCTGTGAAAGCCTTCTGCTTTCACCAGCTGCAGTTCTGTGTGTTTTTCATTTCTTCCTGAACAAACACCTTTCCCCTACAGTGAAATAAAATCCAGAGAGAGATGAAAGAAAGGAAAAAAAAAAATACACCAAACCCCCTATATTCCAATCCCTCCCCAAGCCCCTCCAACCACCAGCAGCTATTTGTGGCTCTCATGACTCTGGGAAGTCAGAGCAAAATTTGTAGATTTATTGATCTGGTGGTTGCAGGAGGATTTGTAAACATTTTCTTGGCTCAGAGCAGGCTTTCCCTGTCTCCCTTGGTCTTTAGTGTTGCTTTCCAAAACAGAAACAGGTTAATGCAAGCCTTTGCTTTGGGAATTTAACCCATTGCAGTCCATTCTAGACCTTCTGCCAACCCTCTCAGCTCAGCCCCACCCCCAGAGATCACTGAGGAGCAGGAGATGCTCTGCTCTTTCCATTCAGGGCAATAGATGTGTGGGAAAGAAGAGGCAGGTTTGTCCCTGGTGAGCACAATGGTGATGATGGAGCAACCTCAACTGTGAGCTCCTGCTGGTGACACCAGCCTGGTGCCTTACAGGTCATCAAGGAACAGGTCCTGCATTTCTTCTTGTCAACACAAGCTTTGGTTGAATTGAGACGCTGAAAGAGGCTGCCCAGAGAGGTTGTGGATACCCCTCAATCCCTGGAGGTGTTTAAGAACAGGCTGGATGAGGCACTGAGCAACATGTTCTAGTGGGAAGTGTCCCTGCCTATGGTAGAGGGGTTGGAACCAGATGATCTTGAAGGTCCCTTCTAACTCAAACCATTCTATGATTCTGCTCAACTTCTGGATGCCTCTGAGCTGTTATATAGCAATCAAAGGAAAGGAAAAAAATAGAGAAAATAAAAAATTAAACAAATGTTTTGTGGGGGCACAGGAGGAAAGTGTACAGCTGTGACCTCAGGTCAGGGAGACTTAAACACAAAGACATGGCTTTTGCCTCTTCTCTGCTCCTGTCTTGCTGTGCCTGAACACCAAAAATTTTTCTTCATGTAAAATTCTCTCCACCATCAACGTGTCTTTTTCCTCTGCTCTGTCTTCTGAAGACTCTCCAGAAGCTGTGACAGCCTGAAGGACAGTTAGTTTTGCCTCTGCACCCCCACTATTCCCTCTTTCTCTGTCCTCCTGCAGAGGGTGAAACTGGGTAAAGACTTTGGCAAGGCGCAGGAACACATGTGGCTCTTCAGCCTGTATTCTGAACCTTTCTTTCTATCTGACTCCAGCAACTCTCTGACAGGAGTCCCAAACTCTTCCCAGAGAGGACGGAGGGGAGAAGAAGAGGTCCACCTTCCAGGTGGTAAATTCATAGAATCATAGAATAGTTTGGGTTGGAAGGGACCTTAAAGAGTTCCAACCCCCCTGCCATAGGCAGGGACACCTCCCACTACATCAGGCTGCTCAGTGCCTTGTCCAGCCTGGTCTTGAACACCTCCAGAGAAGGGGCATCCACAAACTCTCTGGGTAACCTGTTCCAGTGTCTCACCAACCTCTCTGTAAAGAATTTCCTTCTTATGTCGAGTCTAAATCTACCCCCTTCCAATTTACATCTGTTGTTTCTAGTTCTCCCATCTGATATCATATTAAAAATTCCTTCCCCTGCCTTCTGTAGGACCCCCTCAGGTACTGAGAAGTTACTCTGAAGTCCCCCCTGAGCCTTCTCTTCTCCAGGCTGAACAACCCCAACTTCTTCAGCCTGTCTTCATAGGGCAGTTGCTCCAGTCCTTTGACCATCCTCATGGCCCTCCTCTGGACCTGCTCCAACAGCTCAATATCCTTCCTGTGTTGAGGGCTCCAGAACTGGACACAGTAACTCCAGGTGTGGTCTCACCAGTGCCAAGTAGAGGGGCAACATCACCTCTCTTGACCTGCTGGTCACACTCCTCTTGATGCAAACCAGGATTCCCCCACTCACCCCTCACAACATCCCACCAAGCCAGCAGACAAGGGGCTCCTCTGCCTACAGCATCAGCTCTAGCCTCATCCATCCTTCCACTACTGCTCCTCTCTCCTTCTCCCCTCATGGTCCCAGAGCCATCCCCAGGCTGGTGGCAGTGACTGAAGTCCCAAGGGCTGGAGGAGGCTGCATGGCTGAGTTCCTTAGGTGGGGGTGTGCTGGGGGATGGTGTGGGGATGATGAGAACTTGTGTCTGCAGGGGAGGTAGCCAGCAGCAGAGCTGTATGAATCACTGCCAATTACCAGGATATCTAAAATTACATGTAACATCTACGGGCTGAAGAATTACAAGCTAAGTACCAGGCACTTTCCTCCCTGGTGCTAACAAGCTACAGACATGAGCTCATTTGGGTTTTTTTATCCATTCTAAGGAAAAAAAAAAGATATTAGATTGCTCTGTCTGGGCTGTCACAGCAAAAAGCCTCACCAGGTTGCATCTGCAGGAGGTATCTGCTACACTGCTCCTCCTCCACCATCACTTTGTCCCCCTGGGCTCACACCAACAACGTGGGTAGGGGGCAAGAAGAGGATCCTGTCCCACTGTCCCATTCTGGGAGACCCTCCTGCAGTGCTATCTCCAGCTCCGGGGCCTCAGGACAAGGACATGGACCTGAGGAAGACCCAGAGATGCTGGTGAGGTGGGGCTGGGAGAGTTAAGGAGTTCAGCCTAGATAAGGCTTTAAGGGGAGACCTTAGAGCCAATTCCAGTCCCTACAAGGGCTTCAGAAAAGCTTGGGAGGGACTCTGGATCAGGGAGGGAGGACATGGGACAAGGGGGAATCTCTCTCTCTATATATATATATATTTATATATCTACATATATGTGTATACACACACACTATATATACACTTTCTTGTCAGACCCAGCTAGATTTTGCCACTACATCTGTAACAGAGATAATTATATGACTAAAGCATCTTTGATGAAGGCAATGAGGAGTCTTTATGAGTCTGAAAACAAATTATTAGATTTTCTGGCATCTGTAAATGTTTCCAACCCTTCACTGGAAACATTTGAGGAGTGAACATACAGAAAATACCGTGGAAAGCACACAAAGCAGCAAACAGAGCCAGGATTTTCTAGGAGCTGGAGGCACCCTTAGAGCATCCCTGCCCACATCCTCAGGCCTTCAGGGGAAAGATCCCTTCTGGTCCTTGCACTGTAGATTCAACAATGTAACGCTCATCTAGAAGATTATATGAGGGGGAAAAGTGCCTTTTCAATAGAAGTGCCCCTCTGTCAAGGAGAAAAATCACAATAATGTGACCTCCAATGATAGGACAAGGGGCAATAGGTACAAACTGGACCATGGGAGGGTATACAGAAATATAAGAAAAAACTTTTTCTCAGTGAGAGTGACAGAACAGTGGCACAGGCTGCCCAGAGAGGTTGTGAATTCTCCTTCTCTGGGGACATTCAAAACCCACCTGGATGCCTTCCTGTGTGACCTGGTCTAGGTGTTCCTGCTCCAGCAGGGGGATTGGACTAGATGATATCCTGAGGTCCCTTCCAATCCCTGATATTCTGTGATTCTGTAATTTAATATGCAAAATCAACTCTACCATGGAAATGGGCAAAGCTCACGAATGCAACGTTGTTGGGAAGTGTTTCCCCATACTCAAAGGAGTAGCTGTAAAAAGCAGATTGCGAGTTTCCAGAAACATGGCTGTCAGCAGATGAGATCCCAGCCAGTTGTAGGCAACAGCCAAGAAGCAGGAGCATTCCCACTAATTTAGGAAAAACACTCTTGAAGGAACTGCTCCAAACCAAATGCGTGTAACATTTGTCTCCAGTTGAAATCACACCTAAACCAATATGTTGCAGACAAGGCAGGATGAAATTTGGGATCTTTGGTCTTAAAACTCCAGGTTTGAGTTTGTCTGGGACTTTCCCTGAGTCCTGCTAGTGATGCAGTCATCATCCTGGAATCTTGATACAATTTTTGTCTGTAGTGTGTTCCTTTTTTTAATCTTTTTATTTACTTAATTATCTATATGTTTCACTTCACATCTGTTACTGACCACAGTCTGGAACTTTCCAAGTGCCTACCAGGGACATCTTTCCAGGAACTCCATCCAGTTAGGTATATATTTATTTATTTATATTGTGTATATTTTATTATATTATCCTTTTCATTTAATTACTGATATTTTATTAAAGTAAGATAGCTTTTTTTAAAGTAAGAGGTGACTCCATGACAGGGGGGGTGTTCAAGGAAGGGTTGACCTACCTGTCTGGGCTCAGCTGCTTCTCACAGCTCCCTGGGGCTGTGTGAGGGCTCCTAGCCCAATGGGTCCTTCCAGCCTGATGGATCATTTCACCCTCAGAAGCTCCTGTGCAGCTGGAGTCTTCCAACCCCAGTACGTGTGTGCTGTACCAGAGGAAATGGCTCAGGCTCTCAGATGGTTCTGGCTTTCAGCTCGAGCTGTGGCTTTGGGAACATCCAGCAGCTTTTGTATCTTCAGGGCAAACTGTGATTCCTCCTGCTTTGCTGTGGAGATTGCCACACTGCAGAGAAATAAAAAATTTAACAGCAGCATCAGGGCAAAGAGGAAAATTCAGCTCCTGTTTCAGGGACTGCCAATATTTCCCTACCGTTCCATGATGTTTTGCCATAACTGGCTCCTTTCTAGGAAGTCAGGGCTTCACCTTGGTGTCCCAGACAGCAGGCTGGACATGGCACTGAGCAGCCTGATCTAGTGGGAGGTGTCCCTGCCTATGGCAGGGGAGTTGGAACTTGATGATCTTTAAGGTCCCTTCCAACCTGAACCATTCTATGATTCTATGATTCTAGGTCTGCAGGTTCCATTCCCTCTGAATAATCCCTTTCAAGGTTAGTGTGCTCCCCTCAGCACACTGAGAGCTATGAATAGGGCTTGCTGAGATGATGCAGGAGGCATCCAGGACCCTCAGCCCAAGTGGTATCCTTCAAAGCTGATGAACAGGATGCTCCCTCAATCCCTGGAGGTGTTTAAGTCCAGAAAGGATGAGGCATTGAGCAACCTGGTCTAGTGGGAGATGTCCCTGCCCATGGCAGGGGGGTTGGGACTAGATGATCTTGAAGGTCCCTTCCAACCCAAATCAATCCATGATTCCATGACACCAGCATGAACACAGAGATGCTCCATCACCAAAGGGGTTCAAGCTTAGACAGGGCTCAGAGCATCTTGGTCTGTCAGAAGATGTCCCTGCCCAGGGCATGAGGCCATCAAAGGTCCTTTACCAAATATTACAGAAGGCAGTAAATGGCACTAAATTACTAGAGGAGATCATATCTATACATGAGTAGAAAAACCACACTCACAGACAGATGAAGATCAGAAAGCCCAAACTCTTCACCTCTAAGAAAATCATGGGTTTATCACATCAGTCTTTCACTTTGAGGCTGGTGAAGCACTGGAACAGGTTGCCCAGAGAGGTTGTGGATGCCCCCTCTCTGGAGGGGTTCCAGACCAGGTTGGACAAGGCATTGAGCAGCCTGATCTGGTGGGAGGTGTCCCTGCCCATGGCAGGGGGGTTGGAACTTGATGATCTTTAAGGTCTCTTCCAAGCCAAACTATTCTATGATTCTATAGGTTTCTGCCTGAGTTGCTTTTAAAAAGTTGATTTTAAAATCCTTGTACCTCAGAAGAACTGAAAAATAAAGGCAGTCTCTAAAGTGTTAATACATGGGAAGTTCTTTGTGACATGAAATTCTTAATTTGTGCAACGGCTGCATAATTAATACTGGGTATCATCTCCCTCTCTTTTTTTAATGTATTCCCTCATTGCATAGAGGTTGTTGGCTAATGAATTAAACAGTTTGATGTTGATGAATCACAATTTTGCCTATCAATATTAAAACATTGCCAGAGGTGTGTTTTCCAGTTTGGGTCATGAAAGTCTAAATCTCAGCAGTGCCAGGAAAAGCAGACTCTGTGTTCTCCCGAGCTCCAGTGCGAAAATCAGAAGAGCCCGAGTTTTGCTTTCAGATTCGAAGGTTCTGGACTATTTTAATTTTCTTCCTTTCATTGAAGCAATGACAGGAACATAAGGTATCTTGCAAAACTTCAGACTTATCAATAATAGCATCTGAAGTGGAGAAATCCAGTTACTCAGGAAACCTCGAGTCAAAACGTGTTTGTTCCGTGGCTGATGATTAATGTGGTGACAGCAGATGGTGAGCGCTCCAAGAAGCCTCTGCTCTCTAAAGAAGTGCTGATCGTTTTCAAAGCTGTAGCAAAGGATAACAGAGGGATAAGAGGTCCCACCCCACCCCACAATCAAGGGACACATGAATGGAGGAGACCTCAGTGCAGGTTCTGCACCACAGGAAATGCTGCTTTCCCCATCCTGGCAGGAGAAGGGTCTTCAGGCTGTGGTGGAATCATAGAATAGTTTGGGTTGGAAGGGACCTTAAAGATCATCGAGTTCCAACGCCCCTGCCTTAGGCAGGGACACCTTCCACTACATCAGGCTGCTCAGTGCCTCATCCAGCCTGGCTTTGAACACCTCCAGAGAGGGGGCATCCACAACCTCTCCGGGCTCCCAGTGTTTCACTACCCTCACCATAAAGAATTTCTTTCTTATTTCTAGCCTGAATCTACCCCCTCCCAATTTACATTCATTATTTCTAGTCCTTCCATCACATATCTTATTAAAAAGTTCTACCCCAGCCTTTCTCTAGGCCCCCTTCAGGTATTGATAAGCTACTATGAGTGAAATAATTCCTCCCATTCCATGAATGTGCTTTGAATAGCACCAGGTGGCTAAGCAGGACCACACCATCCACACCATCTCCCTGCTAAAAAGTATCTCCTGCCTCCAGAGAAGAATAACTGTCAGGTTGACAGTCAACAGCCCCATTATGCTCTCTAGGATAAAAGGCAGAAAACATTGACCTGGTAAGAGGTGACCCATGCAAGTCATAGAATGGTTTGGGTTGGAAGGGACCTTAAAGATTATCTAGTTCCAACTCCCCTGCCATGAGCAGAGACACCTCGCAACTAGACCAGGTTGCTCAACGTCTCATCCAGCCTGGCCTTAAATACCTTCAAGGAAGGGGCATCCACAACTTCTCAAGATGGAAAATGTTGTTTTTCAAGCAAACACTTGTTTGGAGAAGAATTTTTGATGTCATAACACATGGGCTGCCTGCAGTTTGGAGCAGGGAGTGCTGGGTCCATATTTTGGCTTTCAGATGATGGTGGTTGACCATCTGTAGTGCCCTCAGTTCTGACCCTTCCCCAGTAAATCATGCTCCACTGCTGGACTGGGCTGGGTGATGCTCCCCAGGTAGCACCACAGACCTTGTGCCCTCAGTGGTTTCCATCAAAGGGACCTTTAGAAGAGGAGACTGTGCAGCTTCTAAAAACTATTTGATAGGCAAAACAATTTGTCAAGAGCTGGTGATTTCAGCAGGAGAAGGTGGAATAAGTTACACCCTTTCTAACACCCCAGCACAAGTGGTTCTGGCACACAGAATCATAGAATAGGGACCTTAAAGATCATCGAGGCAGGGACCCCTCCCACTAGATCAGGCTGCTCAGTGCCTTGTCCAGCCTGGCCTTGAACACCTCCAGAGAGGGGGCATCCACAGCCTGTCTGGGCAACCCATTCCAGTGTTTCACCACCCTCACTGTAAAGAATTTCCTTCTTATGTCAAGCCTGAATCTACATTTGGGAACACCACAGCCCCATCCCATTCCTGGGGGTGCATTCATGGCTGACCCCCACATGGCCACCACTGCCCACAGGTGAAAATTTTGGCTTCTCCTGAGGGGAGTAAAAGCCAAATCAGCCTGGAACACTACAGCACACCAGTGTGTGGAGACAGAACCCTCAGTGCTCTACCCAGATTCAGGTGCCTGCCCCATGCTTCCCTACAGGGAGAACAACTGTCAGCATATGGCCATGCTGAGCACCATGATCTAGTGGGAGGTTTCCCTGCCTATGGCAGGGGGTTGGAACTCGATGATCTTCAAGGTCCCTTCCAACCCAAACTATTCTCTGATTCTATGCTCTGCCAGCAGCAGCAGCCACCTCAGCATCCACCATCTCTCTGCTTTATTGGCCAGTAAATACATTTCTTGCACAGTTGGAAATCATATAATCCTGTTTCTGCTTCCCTGGGAATGCTGAAAATGCTCAAGAGAAACCTGGAGGAGGTGAAGGGTGTGGGAGGAAGGGGGGATACAGCTTTGAAATGCAGAACCTGGGGTGAAAAAAACAGATGTGTGGGTTAATGGGTTCTCAGCCTGTCACACATGAGATGAGGAGAGGCTGGAAACATCTGGATGTGGGGAAAGAGTGACCCTGGGAAGGTTCAACCAAGTCTGCAGCAAACTGGGAGATGGAGAGGTGTAATTAGCTGATGGCAGCAGAGGGGAAAAGGTGGTGTCCATTCTGCTGAGACTCACCTCTGCATCAGCAGCCACTGTCACTGCAGCCTGTGCTGAGGTGGTGGGAATTGAGAAGGATCAGCTGGCCCAAAGTCAAGCAGGGCTTGGGGAGAAATGCCCCATTTCATGGGTTAAAGAAAGAGGAAAAAAAAAAAATTGAAAGGCAGGATTAAGGACATTGAAAGAGCATCCTCCCTGCCTTTCTGAGGAAAGCTACTCAGCTTAGCACAGCCAGAGTGAGAACATCAGACGGGAAATTCTGAGAGGTAGAAAAGGAGCTGCATGAAAGTGATCACAAGGTAAAGCAGATCTGAATCCCCAAAGCAGGGAGAAATTGCTGTTTCATTATGGATTTCCTCCAGAGGAAAAGAACACAAAAAAAAAAAAGGCAGCAGGACCATGAAGCACCACGAATAAAACACCATCAATATGTCTGAACTCCCAGTGAAGCCCTGAAGCCCCAGCTGTGATGGTGACTGTGGTCACCGCTTGGCCAAGGACACAGCAAGGAGATCTGCAGCCAAAGAGGGACATGGCAGGATCTGGTATTGATTCCAAACATGGATCCATCAGGCTGTCAGCAAACAAGCCACGGGGAATTGGGAGGGCTCTTTGAAACTATTTCACTTAAGACAGCAAGTGAAGATTTACTTGGATTATTTTAGAAGTGAAAAGAATAAGTCCTAAAAGCCAATGGGAGGAGAGGTCTGCTGCTTCTTTAATGTCATTACACAAAGTGTCACAATGCAGAAAAGTCACTTCTTCTGAAAACACTCACCAAGGGGAGGATTTAGAGTGAGGGAAGGAGCAGAGCACTTACCCTCCACCCACTGAGGAGGAAACAACTGAGAGGAATCACAGCAACAGCAGGCTTGAAAAACTAAACTCCTGCCCTCCAAACATTAGTGAGAACTTGAACAATCCCCATTGACACCTTTGGGGACTGGAGTATCAGTCTGAAAGCTGTAACAGGAAAACCTGCATTTGGGAAAAGGTCCAGGTCTGACATCTCACACACCTTGTTCTCTTTCTTCTGCAATAGAGTGAAAGCCAGAAAGGGTTCTACAGTCCAGCACCAGCAAGATGCAGCAGAGCTGGGTCTCCAGCACTGAGAAGAGTGACTGACCTCATTACTATCCTTACTTATTGGCTCTTACTCATTACTATGCTTATCAATACCTGAAGGAGACCTATAGAAAGGCTGGAGTAGTACTTTTGAATAGGGTCCAGGATAGCAGAACTAGGAGTAATGGATGCAAATTGGAAGAGGGGAGATTCATGTTGGATATAAGAAAGAAATTCTCTGTGGTGAGGGTGGTGAGACACTGGGGCAGGTTGCCCAGAGAGGTTGTGGATACCCCCTCAATCCCTGGAGGTGTTTAAGTCCAGGCTGGATGAGGCACTGAGCCACCTGGTGTAGTGGGAGGTGTCCCTGCCCATGGCAGTTGGGGTTGGAACTAGATGATCTTTAAGGTCCCTTCCAACCCAAACCATCCTATGAGCTGCTGTGGTCCCCAGCCACTGCCCAGTCAATCCTGTCCCAGTCCAACTCACTACTATGGGAAACAAGAGAGCTGCAGCCACCATGGAGCCCAGCAGAGATCTCTACAGCCCTACAATGCAATGAAGCCCTACAATAAAGATGCAAGGGAAAAAAAAAAAAAAGAAAAACCCAAATACATCAAAGCCCAGATGAGATGTGAGCACTGTTTGCTGCCATTTGCTCACAGCCTGCTCCCACTTGGTGGGATTTTTGGGGCAGGGAGGACAGCAATGCTGGCACCAGTGACGGGAGCTGCCTGGAGAGCTTCCCAAGGGACTAAAAAAAGAGGAGAAAACACAGAGCAGTGCCTCAGGCAGCCGTGGTTCCTGCACACCTCCACTGAGGCTGCTATTCCACAGGGATACCCACTGAAGTTGTGCTCTGTCTCCTTCCCAGGGAAGATCATTTTGCTGTTGGGATCACTGTCACACCACTGGAAAGCTGTATCTCCTGGACAAATTGCTCCACAGCAGGAAGAAACAGTGAGGGTTTCATTATTCTAGAGATGTCTTGTGGGTCAGGGCACCATTGCCAATGAAGTCAGCACATGCTGTTCCTCTGGCAAGGGAGAGCTTTATGACTCTCCTGGCTGTAAGATTTTTGGTCTCAGCAGAGGTAAAACCCCAGAGAGGGAAAGATGTTCTGGGGTAAGGGCTCTCAGCAGCAGCTCAGTGATAGCATTGATTTATTTCAGCACATATGGTGACCTACCTTCTCCACAGATGGTGCTTAGGGTCAGCACTGCAAGAGCTGGTGGTCCATGATGTGACAGGCATCCCTTCCCAAAACCTGGCTCCTGACCTCCACAGCCACCAGCAATGGGGCACAGACCCACCCCATAGAGGGCATGACAGAGGGATCCACCAGGGATTTCTTCCACAGCACCTCTGAGGTCACCCAGCACTGAGAGCTGCATGAGCCAGGCAGGTCTCACTGCTCCTGGCATCATGTCCATCCCTGAAGGGGGGCTACAGAAAGGCAGAGGTAGGACTTTTTAATAGGATATGTCCTATGGAACGATTAGGACTAATGGATGTAAATTGGGAGAGGGGAGAATCAGGGTGGATATAAGAAAGAAATTCTTTGTAGTGAGGATGGTGAGACACTGGAAGAGGTTGCCCAGAGAGGCTGTGGATGCCCCCTCAATCCCTGGAGGTGTTTAAGGCCAGGCTGGATGAGGCACTGAGCAACCTGGTGTAGTCGGAGGTGTCCCTGCCCATGACAGGGGGTTGGAACTTGATGATCTTTAAGGTCCTTTCCAACCCAAACCATTCTATGATTCTATCCCACCATGGGTCCAGCCCTCTCTGCTCTTCTCCAGAGGTTTTCCTTTTCTGGTGGCCAAAGAGGCTGCAGTTGTGGTTAACAAAGCCCTACCAGGAACATGGAGAGCCCCATTCCTGCTGCAAACCCAGAGACCACCACAGACCCCTCAACAACAGAATTTGGAATAATCTTAAGTGTTTAACCAGGCCAACATCAGCAAACCTCTTCTAGGAGGAGGAAGAATCTTTGAACTTAGCCTAGGGAGACTTTTAAGCTTTGAAATTATACTCCTAAGGCTATACTAATTCACACAAAACTTCATCTAAATCTCAGATTGATTTAAGAGCAAGTGTTCAATTTTTTTGTCACTTCTGGGAATACCTCTTGTTGAAACTATTACACACACACACAGAGCAGAAGCAGACAAATTCTTCAGCTACTTTGAGGAAGACACTGGCTGTGCCTGGGAAAAGATCATTTCTACTCCAAACCACTCAGGCATCTCAGTGCCTTACACATGTCTCAATGTGACATATCAGCTGGTACTTAATGTATTGACCTGAAGGGTTATGCTTTAACTAATCCCTTCAGATATCTGACCTCTGTTCAGTAGCAGCTTTATGAAATCATTTTAATAAATAGAAACTTAATAACTGTGACTGTGCATAACCAAAAGTAGAAATAGCTTTGTAATGTGCAGAACTCCAAGCCCTGTCAGATAGGGCAGGGGAACACTGGGTTGAGATAGAAAGCTTTACAAAAAGGAACTTCATTAGGGCAACAGTGTTGAAATTATTGGGGTGTGATGTTACCACCCTTATCACCACCCTTATCATGAGATCCCCCACGTTCTAAAGAGCTGGGAACCCAACTCTGGGACTCTCCTTCAGTTCTTCACCAGAGTCAAAGCAATCCCAAGCACAGATACAGGCTGGGTGGAGGGTGGCTTGAGTGCAGCTCTGAAGAGAAAGACTTGGGAGTGTCAGTTGATGACAAACTCAACATGAGCCAGCAGTGTGCACTCGCAGCCAAGAAGGCCAACCAAATCCTGGGTTGCATCTCTTGACTAGCAGGTCAAGAGAGGTGATTTTGCCCCTCTACTTGGCTCTGGTGAGACCCCACCTGGAGTTACTGTGTCCAGTTCTGGAGCCCTGAAGACAAGAAGGACATTGAGCTGTTGCAGCGGGTCGAGAGGAGGGCCATGAAGATGGTCAAAGGGCTGGAGCAACTGCCCTATGAAGACAGGCTGAAGGAGTTGGGGTTGTTCAGCCTGGAGAAGAGAAGGCTCAGGGGGGACTTCAGAGTAACTTCTCAGTACCTGAGGGGGTCCTACAGAAAGGCAGGGNGGACAAGGCACTGAGCAATCTAGTGTAGTGGGAGGTGTCCCTGCCTATGGCAGGAGGGTTGGAACTTGATGATCTTTAAGGTCCCTTCCAACCCAAACTATTCTATGATTCTATGATTAGATACACCATGTCTGCCTTTAACCCACTGGCCTAATTCATCCTACAAGAAAGTCTTCCAATCATGAATGAGTAATGAACAGTTTGTTCTACTGCAAATAATAGAGCTATTGATCACCAAACACAAGACAAGAGGGAAGCAATAAAAAGTCATGTTTCAGGTGATCTAGTGGGAGGTGTCCCTGCCTATGGCAGGAGGTTGGAATTAGATGATCTTTAAGGTCCCTACCCACCCAAACTATTCTATGATTCTACTGGCATTTGAGTCCAACAAAAATCCCACAAAAATAAAGCCACATCCCATCTATACACTGCACTCACTGCTTTTTGATGGGATGAGGAGCAAAGTCCCCCTCAGGCTTAGAGATTCATCTCCCATGAACCAGATCCCAGCCATCTGGGGGGACATCAGGTCTTCCCATGCAGAGAGTGGGCTGTACCCTAGGGTGAGCTGCAGACCTGGCCTTCCACTCTCAGTTGTCACAGCTTGTGGCTGACATCTAGCCTGAGTTTGTCAGGTTTTAGCTTCCCCTGCTTGGCTTTTGCCAGACTTGCCTTCTGCTGGATTAAAAGAGCTGCTTTGAGAGATGTTTACGTTGCTCGCTGCCAGCTCTGCAAAAACCTCTCCAAGGCTCTGACAGTTGAGCCAAGTCTCTTCCTAGGGACAGGGGGGAAGCACAAGCCCCAAATAATAGACTTGGTTTGCTAAACTTAATCTTCAGTGACACCTGTGCAAACAAAATGCCTTTGAAGACATTGCTGAAATATAATTGACTGGTCATGCAAGGGGAAACAAGAGAGGCTGCAGGAGAAGAGGACTCAGCCCAGTGTTGGCTCTGCACGAGGTCTGCGGCAGCAGTAAAATAGCACAGACAGGTTTTATGTCACTCAGGCACCAGGGAACTGCTCCCAGGAAAAGGATTGTCTCTCTGAAAAGTGGCCTTTCAGTATGTTGGTGCCATCAAGAGGTGACAAGGATGGGGGGCCAGCCCCGTCCAGTTACTGCCGTGGCATGCGTGGGGACAGGGCAGTAGTGGTGACCTCTGGAAGAAGGAAAGGGGACGGGGCACAGGACAACATGTGCCATCCTGCCAAGGAAGGTGATCCCTGTAGAAGAAAAGGGGACAGGGCATGGGATAAATGTGCCATCCTGACAAGGCAGTTGACCCCTGTAGAAGGAAAGGGGACAGGGCATGGGACAACATGTGCCATCCTACCAAGGCAGGTGACCCCTCTAGAAGGAAAGGAGACAGGGTATGTGACACCATGTGCCATCCTGCCAAGGAAGGTGATCCCTGTAGAAGAAAAGGGGACAGGGCATTGGACAACATGTGCCATCCTGCCAAAGAAGATGAGCCCTATAGAAGGAAAAGGGACAGGGCACAGGATAACATGTGCCATCCTACCAAGGCAGGTGACCCCTGAAGAAGGAAAGGGGACAGAGCACAAGATAACACGCGCCATCCTACCAAGGCAGGTGACCCCTCTAGAAGGAAAGGAGACAGGGCACTGGACAACATGTGCCATCCTGTCAAGACAGGTGACCCCTGTAGAAGGAAAGGGGACAGAGCATGGGACAACATGTGCCATCCTGCCAAGGCAGGTGACACCCTAGAAGGAAAGGGGACAGGGCACAGGACAACATGTGCCATCCTGCTAAGGCAGGTGACACCCTAGAAGGAAAGGGGACAGGGCACAGGACAACATGTGCCATCCTGACAAGGCATTTCCTTACACCCATTTGGCCCAGCACAGCCAGATAGATCATGTTGGTCCCCACAACCAGCATCCTCCAGGGGGGAAGAGCTCACTCAGAAGAGCTGGCTTCTCTCCAGTGCTGTGACTCCTACATACTCACGTAGGAAAGTGTAGTGTGGCCAATTATTTTGTGTTTGTGCCTCTGTGAAATGCTCTGTTCAACTGACAAATTGACCAGACAAACAAGCAAGGCGCTTCCCACCTTCCTCGTGCCTTTGAGCACCAAGCTCTTCCCTGTCAGGGAGAGCAGATCCTTTGAAAAGGAAGAGAAGTGCAAAACCTGTACCTAGAAGAAACCTTAATTGGATATAAGAAAAGATTTTGTATATTCAGTGTAAAGGAGCCTAAGCCATTTAGAAAAGGATCAAACAAACCCTCTGAAGTGAGCCGGTATCACTTGATCAGCACTTGGTGTCTTCAAACTGAGAATTTTTTTCTTTTTTCCCCCGTTTGTTCAAGAAGGAGATGTTCTGGTTAAACTGCAGGTTTAGAGCCTGTTGTGCCCACTGACATAAGTAGGAGTGTATTATCCTCACTGCAGGAGTCTCCAGCCTCTAGAGTGAAACCTACAGGCACAAACAGTGATTCAGGTGGTTCCAGGCACAGAGCAGGGACACACTGCAGCCCACAGAGAGGGAAGGACAGGCTGATTCATGGGGCTGGGGGCTGGGTGGTACTCCTTGCCTTTCCTCATGCCTTCTGCCAGCCACACAGGGAGCTACAGGGCAGCTGTATGTAGCAGAAGTCTGCAGCTGGGTGCAGCACTGGCACATCAGCCTTCCAACCCCCTAGAATCATAGAATAGTTTGGGTTGGAAGGGACCTTAAAGATCATCACGTTCCAAGCCCCCTGCCATAGTGCCAGAAGACCCTCCATGGTGCCAGAAGACCCTCCCCAGCCAGGCACAACTCTTGGTCTGAGCATCACTACCAAGGGGGGATGACATTTACACCAGCATCCCCAGTTCTGCCCATGGCTTGCTGTGTAGGAGCCTTTGTGCCACTGCAAAGGTATCTGCCCTATGGTCTTACCAAGGGATGGACCTCCTCTCCCTACTCAATCCATTGCATGGACATGCTCAGGAGCACCCATTGTTATCCAGGGAAGATCTGAGTCAGTTCCTGAGCACAGGGTGCCACACTGGCAATGGGAGCACCAGCAAAAACACACAGGACCACCATGGCACCACTTCCTACCTTTCCTGCCTGCAGCAAGAGGAGCCATCAGCTCCTTAAGGTCAGCCAAAACACAGCAGAATTAGTGAAAAACTAGAAGAGTGCAGAGAATGTTGAAGCCTGTAGGACAGAAGCTCAGCGCTGCTGAAGAATGACAACTGTGAGGGTGGTGAAATACTGGAACAGGTTGTGGATGCCCCCTCTCTGGAGGTGTTCAAGGCCAGGCTGGACAAGGCACTGAGCAGCCTGATCTAGTGGGAGGTGTCCCTACCTATTGCAAGGGGATTGGAACTCGATGATCTTTAAGGTCCCTTCCAACCCAACCCATTCTATGATTCTACCTTCGTGCACACACACAGAAGCAGCCCTGCCTTGCAGAGCTCAGGTTGTTTATTTATTTANTAGGACAGAAGCTCAGCGCTGCTGAAGAATGACAACTGTGAGGGTGGTGAAATACTGGAACAGGTTGTGGATGCCCCCTCTCTGGAGGTGTTCAAGGCCAGGCTGGACAAGGCATTGAGCAGCCTGATCTAGTGGGAGGTGTCCCTACCTATTGCAAGGGGATTGGAACTCGATGATCTTTAAGGTCCCTTCCAACCCAACCCATTCTATGATTCTACCTTCGTGCACACACACAGAAGCAGCCCTGCCTTGCAGAGCTCAGGTTGTTTATTTATTTATTTTCATGGATTCTGATCTTGCAGCCTGGTGGTTCATCAGAGGGTTTGTTTCATGAATGCCCAGATCCCTCCCAGGAGGCAGGTCCTCTCCAGCCCAACTTTCCAGATGACAGAAGAACAAGCAGGTGCTTCTAAATTCTTCTGCCAGCATCCAGCTCAGAATAGGATGGTGTTCAGTGGTGCTGAGGAGCCCAGAGCTCTGCTTCATGACCTTGACTTTGCAAGAGTGTGGGTCTGGTGTAGTGACTGGTGTTGCTGCCACAACAAGTGGTGTCCCTGTCCCCACCTAGCAACTGGTGTCTCACCATCACACACCCAGAGGAGCTGCTGGTAGGCACAGAGCAGAGACTGGGGCAGAGGAGTCAGAAGAGCAGAGTTGATGCACTCATTGTGTGACTGTTCATGACCACATTCCCCATCACTACAAGGATAGAATCATAGAATGGTTTGGGTTGGAAGGCACCTTAAAGATCGTCTAGTTCCAACCCCCCTCTGCCATG
>VZTY01021820.1:11967-32834 GCA_013400935.1 Turnix velox
AAAAAAGTCCAGCCCCAGCCTTTCTGCAGGTCCCTTTCAGGTATTGATAAGCTACTATGAGGTCTCCCCTGAGCCATCTCTTCTCCAGGCTGAACAACCTTACCTGATTAACAAGAGAAAAGCCATTTCTTCTCCACATCCCTGCATGCACTTGGGCACACAGAACCAGGCAGCGCAGAGGATGTTCTATCAACATGGGGGGACTAAGTTCACTCTGTATTGAAAAAAAAAAAAAAAAAAAAATAAATATTTTGATATACACAGAGAAAAATAAAATGCAACTGAAATGATGGAAGATAAGATCTATGTTCATTAAAACCTTTAGACAATAAAAAAGAGAAGCAAATTCAACATGCAAGAGTATTAGAGAAGGTGGATGAGGCTCTTCACAACCCATTCAGTCACTGTTGAGTAATTTGCATTGTGCCTTTGCTTCATAAGGAAATTATTCTTATCTTTATTACATTATTATATTTATTATAGTCTTATCTCTAGTAGGTTTCATACCTTAAAAAATCAATACAATCAATTTACTATCATTTGCTTATCTCATTCAAAGGTTTAATACCACTATTTCTAAAGACACTGTGATTTTTTTTCCCACTTAAGTTTTCTCTTGTTTTAATTTATCTTACTCATTTTAACTTTTCCCTAACAAAACATTTTATCAATAAGAAAATGCAGGAAGCAAGAAGGAGATAGAGAAAATAATTAGAACCTAAACCAAGAAGGAATCAGGTTCTACCAGGACTTCCTAAAAACAGTTTCTACTACAAAAATTAGGTAATGCATGAAGAACAAAATCAAAAACTTAAATCCAAGTCTAAAGTAATTTAAGAGATCAATTATCTATGCTCCAGTTGTGAATATCTGCGTATTAATCATTTAAGAGGTGAAATCCTATCTACTAAATTCATAGCAGAGAGGTCCTTTGTTTTACTGAATATGCTTTCATGACCAATTTCACGTTCAGAATTAATTAGATTTAATGAGTTTGCTACATTTAATTACATACCAGGGGTAGCAGCTCTGGAAACTTGTATGCCACTTCAGTTTTACTCAGTAGAACATGCAAGCCTACAAAAATACATGAAAAAAAGACATGTACAATATTGCACACAATGTTTTATGTCATTCAAATAGGACAAAAAAGGTCATCTAATTCTACAATCAGACTATTTTCTGTAATTAAATCTGCTGAGATCTATCCAGCTATTTCCTGGAAGGAAAAATAACATATATTTTGTGAGAATTAAAGTTTTCCAATAGCATCTGTATAAAATTTGACATGCAAGTTAGAATTTTACCTTTCTTTTGGCTCTTTTATGTCCCCACAGCAACAGTCAAGAGTCCTTGATGTGTCAAGACAAATTATCAACAAAACATACCTTACCTTTTCTATCAGACCATAGAGATTTATAAAACATCTTAGGAATTATAAAGAGAGTCCTACAAAATACATGAGGGTTTTCTTTTTTGCTTTGTTTTAAAGCTACAAGGGTTTTGCTTAAAGATTTAAACATTCCAAGCTGTTTGTGCCTGAGCTGCACACTCAGTCATTCACTTCATTACCTGTGAATTTATTTTTATCATATGACTATGATTCTATCAACTAGAACTCATCAATCATCTTCCAGCACAACTGTTGAAGAAGGTAAATAGAACACAAAAGGAAAGATAAAGCTTAATTTTCTAGTGACACATCTGCCTGATAAGTGTGTTCTCTAACAGAATGTTGATTAATGAGTCTATTCTACCTGACAGCTGAATGTATTTCAAACCAGTTAACTACAGCCCAGATTTTGTTGCATTTCTTCTGCATCATTCAAGTGCCAAAATCAGCATTAACTGCCTACATCACACCTTCACTGACAAATCCAGAGGTAGGAGACAATCTCTCTAAGACTGAAAAGACAGCTTTTTACCCAAAACTTAGGAAGATTTAGCCCAGAGGATGCATCAACATCTAGAAAACAGCCAAATGCATTCTATTCAAGCTTGAAACAAGTGCCTTATGCACACACAAATACAAATTACTTTTAAATAACTTGTTTTGATTTCCTGAAATTTTTCCAAATGAGGTCATACCTGCAAGTAAACGAGAAAC
Organism: Turnix velox; assembly: GCA_013400935.1. Classification (NCBI taxonomy): domain Eukaryota; kingdom Metazoa; phylum Chordata; class Aves; order Charadriiformes; family Turnicidae; genus Turnix; species Turnix velox. Next base: position 14,075 of record VZTY01021820.1, read on the forward strand.
TGGGAGATGAATGCTGACTTTTTCCTGAGAAACACAGTATCTGATGGTCTCAACTGAATGTCCACACATGCTGAGGACAATAGGCTGCTCTCCATCAGTAAAACCACTGTGGCACTGCATCAACACAGTCAGGCATTTCTTGTAAGCTTCAATTAGCACTTTTTCCTAAAAGAAAGATCACAGTTTACAGAGATTATGGGAAAATAACCCAAAACAACCCACTGCTCTGCAAAATAATACAGCCCACATAAAAGTCTGACAGATTTGGGTTTTTTTCTTTTATTAGTAACCCTGAAAAATTAAGGAATTGACAAAAGGAGCTGAATTAAGAAGGGCTCAGATTGCAAAACTCATACCAGTATGTCTGATTAGAAAAAATACCCACTTTTTATTTGATTTTTTGTTGGTAACTGGTATTACGGCAACTTTCTGACCTATGATGTTGCTAAAGCTAGAAAAAACTTGCACATAAACAGTGACAGATTAAAGCCAGCTTGAATGCTAAGAGTATTCCAGGATCACTTCTTCCACAGCCATATTTTACTATGCTGAAGTTCTGTACTCCTTGGAAACTTGGAAAATTTATGGAGAAGAAATCTGATTTATAAAAATCAGGCAGCATTTGGTAGATCCATGGCTTTTTCATGTAATTCCCTTTTCTCTGAAGATTATAACCTGACAGTGTTGTGATGATCACAGTTTTCAGATGTATGACAGAACTCTGCAATATTTTTTAAAGGCTTAACTACATGATTGGTTGGTCTGAGCTGCAAAAGATGTGTTTAAATATAGAATAGATTGGTATTTACTCAAAGAAGATCCTGGCTTATGGCACAGTGACATGTTTAGCTGAATTCTTGCACAGATTAATGTTTAGGGTTTTCCCCCCCTCCATATATTCACATGAAAATATAAAACTATTCAAAAGGAACTTACATCTAATGCACACCAGTCCTGCATCATTGAAATAACAAGTGTTAACTTCATCTGCAATGTAAATGCTGCTTCCCATTCTGGTTCCATTTCTATGTGTTGTCCTACTTGACGAGTTATGGGGTCCATGCCCTAGAACAAAAAGAATTATTCATCTCAAAGTATCACTGAAATACCTTGACAACATGAACATCAGTGGGAGACAGTGGTTACCTGTCCTTATAAATCAATTGTTGCTACAAAAGGATTAAAAAAAGAAGCTTGGGATAATTTGCAAAGGAATTATATCCATTGAAATAGTAAGAAGAAAACTGAATAAGAGTGGGAAAGGAAAGGTCTTGGATGAGAGCTCTATTTATCATTAACACCTGCAAAGATTTCACTGTCATTAGCATAATGTTTGTCTACATACATTTTTGTATGCAGGGCTTTTTGTTTTTGAATGTATTTTCTGAGGATGCTACCTAACTGAAGTTATGTACTAACTAAAAACTGGGTACCACAATACCTAGTCAGCTCTTGGCATAAGAAGCAAGAAAATCCCAGCATGATGTGATGATTACAATTCATTCAAGAGACTGCCAAAAAAGAAAGCCAAGAACTAAGAAAGGCACAATATCAAGTGCTGAAAAATAGGAGTGATCTGACTTAAACCCTTATTGATCATACAGTCCATTTGTCCTTGTAAGATCATAAGAGCATAATGATTTAGGTTAGAAGAGAGCTTTCAGATTGAATCCAACCATCAAGCCCAACTCCAACAAGTCTCATACCTGGACAGGGATTATACCCTTGACCCTCAGATTAGCTCTCTCTCCAAACTGAGATACACACCCAAGTAAAAGCTGCACTGCTTTAAAAATACACTTCTTAGGGGTGACATCACACATGAAAAGGCTGAGGGGTCAAAAACCTACAGCAAAGAGGTCTATTTGTATCCCAGGAACTACATTTTCCTCAATACAAGGAGCAACTCTGCTGACACAAGCAGTAACTGGAGCTCTCACTATGAGAAGTTAATCAAGATGCATTTTCACTCACACAATTAATTGCATCATTCCTACCTCTACAACTGAAAAATATGCTCAGAATCACTTTTTATTTTCTGAACTGCTACAGCTTATTTTTTAATGCCCTCTAAAACAAACTAACTTTTAAAATCAGGTGAAATACTACACTCCAGGAAAACATAAATCATAGAATCATAGAATAGTTTGGGTTGGAAGGGACCTTCAAGATCATCTAGTTCCAACCCCTGGCCACGGGCAGGGACACCTCCCACTACACCAGGTTGCTCAATGCCTCATCCAGCCTGGCTTTGAACACCTCCAGGGAAGGGGCACCCAGTGTCTCACCACCCTCACAGTAAAGTTCTTCTTTCTCCTATAGTCTTCACCCCCTGAAGTTTTAAATTCTAGAATAAATTAAATTTCTTACATTTTTGTCTCTCTTTGGCTAACTTCCTACTTCAGTTTCACAAAATGTTGCAATTAGCAGATTTACTTACCTGCATACATTTGAGCAACTCTAAGAATGCATCAAAACCTTCTAGGAACTTGTGCCTCAAGTCATCTGACCATTCAGTTGGCTTACTTATCAAGACATATCTAGGTACATTAGAAAGATGAAAGTGTTAATTTAATTTTTTTTTTTCCCCACTTCTTCAATTAAATCAGCACATAGTTACTAGACTTACTTGAGATCCAAAATCAGGCTCTGCACACGCCTGAATTTGAAAGCCTGAAGAGCAGTGTAACGTTCAAACTGAAACCTGCCTTGGATGTCACGGTGCCTTAGGTGGTCCATAAAGGTTTTGATGATAGTGGTCATGAGATTTTCTTCTGTTATTAGCATTCGAGCCTATGTCAAAGCACATTGAAACTCACTGTAATTAACTGTCACAGCTAACAAGGGATTCAGATTGTACCACAGAGGCTATAAAAGATATGAATTTTTATCCAAAGTGTAGGTGCATCCATAATTAAAACAGAAAAACACATTGAAAGCCAATCTTCCAAACATCCACAGAAGAACAAAAGTAATCTAGCCAGAAATTATCATAACCCAGATCTCTTTCTTCACATCCTTTCTGTACAGAAGTTTGACTGTGGTGAGGCTCCTGCTAACCCATGGAATTGTGTCTGGCTTATAATTAACTTCTCCCTCCCTTTAATTACGTGCTGTCTCCTCTCCTATAATTTGAGTCCTTTATGGGAGTGACAGCTCTTCTGTTTTGTGTTTACAAACTGCCAATTGCTGTGGTGAACAGGCATCTTCTGAATTGCTCAGGAAGTCTGTAGTGCAATTTCCACATGGAAATGATGTGAAATGACTTATGATTCCCTCAAGGCCTACTGCATATATCCATGAGTAGGAAACAAATCAAAAAGCAGCACAAAATCTGATGATTGTCTTCCACACCCAACCCCACAACAGAGTACAGAGCACTAGGAAGTCACTGCCATTTCCTACTTGAACTCCTCATTTTGTTGGTTCTCCAAGGCAAATGGGATGAGTTTTGGAAGTTCTCAGATCTCAAGAAGTTTTTATTATGTAGCTGGAAGATTCAACAAGACTGGTCAACTTTATCAATACCACTGTGGTTGCTGACTAGAATTTCTGTGTTCTAATGACATTGCAAAAAAAGTTTCTAAAATGCTACTGCTGGGGGAAAAAAACAACCTAACAGATAACATTTCCCCCAAAAAATCACCACCAACTAAACCATCCATCCTCCCTCAAACCATAAAGCTTCAGTTATTTGAAAACTCAAATCATTAAGATCAGATTGAAAATGTTACTAGGGGATGGTGGGGTGGTTTTACATTATTTAATTTAGTCATTCAGGTAAGAGTGAATGGCTCTAAATCTAGAAAAAATTCTTAATCCATACATTAGGATTTTATTGTAATTACTTTGATGACAGTTTATTAATAAACTTTGACAGTTTCTTCTGTCCGTCTACAGAACAGTCAAACCCAATTTGCTCTATTTTTTATGCATGTTGTTAAAATAGGAAACATATAAAAGGGACACTTAATCTTTTTAATTCTTCAAGGAAATTCCTGATTTTTATTTTTCCAAAATGTATTAATACACACATTCCACCACCCCATCTGCCAAAGATAAAAATACTACCATAACCATTTGAATTATTCTAGTTGGTGAATTCTAACTGTAAGTGTGAATATTGGCAACATCAAAATTAAAAGAGGTCATACAACGTTGCCTTAAACCAGGGAAGCAAAATTCTGAGGTCTAGTTGAACTCTCATGAACAAAATTCACCCCTATGACATGGAAAAGCAACATTGCCCAGTAGAACTGCCATGATACTATTGAAATGTAGAGCTCAGTTAAGCTGATTAAATGAAGAAAGATTCAGAAGCATCAATTTTTTTTCATCAATTCTGATTAAAAGAACTCTATTTCCAGTTTTAATTTGTCTGGTTCATAATACAAGGAAAGACAGAATTATTTGGAAACATCTCCCAAACAAGAATAAGCTGGTGAAGGGGCAGCACAGTGAGCTGGGAGAACAGTACCTGAAGCAGTGTAACCAAAATTAACTGGGAACCTGAAAGGCAGCATTGTCCAAGTCTAGAAATAGCAAAAAGTATGGAATACTATGAAATTGATGTTTCTTCCACTTGTGTTGTTTGGAAATTTAACATAAAGTGGATCATTTATATCACAGCATTGTTTCAGTGATCTGCAAAGCATAATGTAGATTTCTATAAATAGTAACTGTTTCACAAGATCAGGAGGAATTGAGCATGTGTTTCTAAATAAAAATGTAAGGGTTTTTCTAAAAAAAAAAAATTAAAAATAAGGAAATCCAAAAGTACCCAGCCCACTCAAGGAATTCACAGAATCACTGAATGTCAGGGATTGGAAGGGACATCTTGAGATCATCTAGTCCAGTCCCCCTGCCAGAGGAGGAACACCCAGATCAGGTCACCTGGAAGGTGTCCAGGTGGGGTCTAAATATCTCCAGAGAAGAAGAACCCACACCCTCTCTGGNATATTTATACACATGAATGAGATCACCATTCAGACTCTAGCTTCACAATGCTGAATGCTTAAATTTCTAAACCCTGTTAGAAATTTAACACTGTCTGTTAACAGATTGACTGCTGTGCAGCAGCATCCACATTTCCACACTGATGTTAAAAGAAATCTGGGTTTGAGAACCTCGAGTGGCTTTTAACAAAGAAAGATTTCTTATTACTGGTCTTTCAGTACTTACAAGAGAAGGCACTGTGAATATCTGTATCGAGAGGTCAGCAATTGAGAACTCTCTGTCGTGGTCATCTTTCATAAAATCACTCTGCAATCGCTCATAGTTCTATTAAGAAGGAGGCAAAAAAAGGCAAGGAGTGCCAACTATCAGTTTTTAAAAGAAAGACAAGCACTACTCACCAGAGTAGGTACAGTGAAGAGTTGGACAGACAGAGCAGCCACCGATACTGCCCGTTCGTGATCATCCTCCATATAATCTCTCTGCAACTGCCGGTAATTCTAAACAACAAGGGGAAATTCACCTCTAATCCACACTGACCTGATTTTTTTTTTTTAATTTTAATGTTTGCTCTGGGAAATTTTAATGCCATGATAAAGGAAAAAGCAGCTCTTAAGGATTTTTAAGAAGCCATTTTGTGCACAGAACATGACAACTTAATCTGCTCACACATGAGATGAACTCATTCTCATTTGCACAGTAAAGGCTAGAATTCTATTTTTTACCCAAAAAAAGTTTAAAAAAGTTATTTGCCTACAGCCAAGTGAGCAGAATTCTGCAGTATCACAGAAGTAACAATCAGATTAAATCAATTTAAGCATCATTTGAGTAGTTTTGTAACAGCTTACACCTCAACAATGAGATGCAATTAGCTTTTAAGAAATTATTTTCTACATAATTGATGGAGAAGACAAAAACATCTGAACTATTTTAATTCTAGGGACCTGGAAAGCCAATTTTCTTCCCAGGAGACAAGATATTATACTTAAAATTTTGATGACAGAAATAGGGTAATCAGCATTATATTTTAAATTTTTGTTTCCAAAATAAGGAAGGAAATTCTGGGTAACAGGTAATTTGAAGTACTGTAATGCTAACTAAACTCTCTTGGCTATAAATAGCTTGAATATTTAAAAAATAAAAGATACTTACCCTTGCAAAACGGATGGCAAAAAGTTTCTTGTATTTCAAATCCATAAGGAGACTGCTCATGAATAACTGGTGATACACATTTCTAGCTCCTGTCAAGATAAGTGAATGGAATATTGCATGTCACTATTTCTATCAACATAATGCAATACTGCATGTCACTGTGTCTATCAATATATTATGGGACATGTAGAAAAGTAAACCTTCCCAGAATGAGTTAAGTGTGCATTTCAGAAAGAAGCTAAGGATGTTAGAATCATAGAATGGTTTGGGTTGGAAGGGCCCTTCAAGATCATCTAGTTCCAATTGCCCTGCCATGGGCAGGGACACCTCTCAGTAGACCAGGTTGCTCAGTGTCTCATCCAGCCTGGCCTTAAACACCTCCAGGGAGAGCGGGGGCATCCACAACCACTCTGGGCAACCTGTCCCAGTGTCTCACCACCCTCACAGGAAACAACTTCTTTCTTATCTTCAGCCTTAATCTCCCCTCTTCCAATTTGCATCCATTACTCCTAGTCCTGCCATCACATATCCTATTAAAAAGTCCTACCCCAGCCTTCCTGCAGCCCCCTTCAGGTATTGAGAAGCTACTATGTGGTTCCCCTGAGCCTTCTCTAGGCTGAATAACCTGAACTCCTTCAGCCTGTCCTCATAAGGGAGGTGCTCCAGCCCTCTGATCATCATGATAAAGAAGAACATATAAAACAAAATTATCCAAGTGGCATTATTATTCCTTTATAAGACAACACTAAGCTGTTGAATGGAACTGCCTAATTTGCCTTCAAAGAAGATTGGAACTCTCCTTCTCCTCAGGATATATACAGAGGATTTGCATGGCCCAAGGGGAAAAAAAACCAAGCTTTTATGAGGAATCCTGGGAACTTCAATAAATTTTGCTAACTGTGAACTCTGCAAGATGTAGCTTGGCTACAACTGAGGAGCATTCCAGAAAACATCAATATAAATCACAGAATCACAGAATGTCAGGGATTGGAAGGGACTTCAAGAGATCATCTAGTCCAGTTCCCCTTTCAGAACAGGAACACCTGAGAATTGACTGTATGCAGCTTGGAAATATGTGCATGTATGTACCATTTCTTTTTATAAGTCACTTTTAAATCAAAAGCCTTAATGCAGAGTAACTATGGAATATATAAAAAGGTAAAAAAATGCTGATATTGCAATAGAAATTTATTTCTAATGCAGTAGAAAGTTAAAAGAAAGCAATGCCTTTCAGATTAATCATTTTCAAGGAAGGGAGAATAATAAAAAAACCTGAGTGCCAGGAATTCATTCAGACAAAATAAATGCACTGCATAAATAAAATCTTTAAAAAATAACCTCCTCCATACACTTGCTGCCTTGCTTCTTATTTTATTCCTGCTCCAAGAAGGACCCAAGACAGACCACAAAGACATGTTACTACTCTCTAGGATACCTGTACCTCAGAAATGAAGAACAAGAGATCCTGAGGGGAAGAAAGCAATCTTCAATCTATTACATTCATGTTTAAGTTAGGAAAGGACATATAGACTGCATCATTCTCTGCATTCACTTTGAGCTTTTTCTTAAACCTGGCCTTATCTGTCCTTTCTGAACATCAAATCAGACACTATTAACTATTTCAGCTCCCTCAAAATTACTGCTTTCTACTCAACCACTGTTTTATCTTTTAAACTTTAAAGGCACTAAAGTAATAGAACAGCAGTTTTCACTTCATCTTCTCTAAATATTTAAAAGTATACAGACACAAGTCAAAGCAAAAAACCTCTGTGCTATACCTGGAAAAGAGGCATTGAGGTAGATATGGCACAGATGCTGAGATTTTACAAAGCAGACAAACTCCAAATCAGTCTACTGTTTACTTACTTTCCTTAAGTAGTACTATCAACTGCATTAAGTCAGTCTTAATTTCAGGCTACTTTAAAAACTAGATCTAAAATGAAGCTCATCTCCAAATGGTCTCTATGTTCCTGTCTACAAAATGTTTGGAGAGCATAAAGCGGCAGATGGTAAGACATTGGCCAATTCTATCAACAACACAACACAGTAAAAAAGATCAAGCAGGAGGAAAACTTAAGTGCATATAATTCTTTAGTATTTTCCAGAAGTTTGACAAAAAACTCACCTTTCCACAGCTTAGAATCATACAGCATCAACTTATCCACAAGAGAAGAATTTTCACCATCTGGCCCTTCCTGCAAACCAACCTGACACAATATCCGACGAAGACCATCTTAATGAAGAGAAATTAGAAAAGTTATTATGGCTTAAAAACAAACTTGTACATTCATTTTGACATACTGGAATTTTCATAACACACAGGAGAAGCCCTCATTTCCTCGATGACTGTATTTGGAATTTACTGATAAAATGAAGATTTTAGCACAGTCTCATCCTAACCTTAAGGAATATTAGAAGACTTGTGAAAATGAGCAAATAATTAATTTCCACATTATGAAATAAGAACTCACATTCTTAAAAGCACTCCTGTTTTACTAATATAAGAAATAATTATACAGCAAGCTAGTTTCCTAGGTTATATATTTCCTCTTTAGAGTTCAGTCACAAGGAAAACAAAACTTATGTAATAAATGACTCATACGTGAGCTTTTAACATTTATTAGCTGCTACTTTTTAAAGCTTCTCCATATATTTTCTCAGATAGAAAGACATAATAATTGTTATTATATGAACATATAAGTTATAATATATGTGGACACAAGTTTGTACCTGCAACAGAACACAACACAGACATCTATTGCAGTTTGTGGTGGGCTTTTTGCCTTCTATTCCAAATATTGTAACAAAAGATCAGGTATTAATGTTCAACAACTGGCAAACACATGTTTATTCTTGAAGAATTGATATTTGCTAGTAAGGATGTGGTGGTCAAGCTTATAACAGAGTCCCATGGCAAAGAAATTTCCCTTTATTCACAGAATCATAGGGTTGGAAGAGACCATCAAAGGCCATCTAACCCAACCTCCCTGCAGTGAGCAGGGACATCCTGCACTAGATCAGGTTGCTCAGAGATTCAGCAAGCCTGGCCTTGAATGTCTCCAGGGATGGAACCTTCACCACCTCTCTAGGCAACCTCTTTCAGGGTGTCTCATCACCCTCATGGTGAGGAACTTCTTCCTGATGTCTCAATTCACTGAAAAGAGCTCACATTCAGTCCACAGCAAATATCTGTGAACACTGCAGCACAGCCAGAAGACCCCTCCATCAGCCAATTGCCCTTTGGTCAGGGACCAAAGTGTAACCACCTAAGCACTGCAATACTATCATCTCATACTGGACTAACAGTAACAGGCTGCTTGATTCTGCTGATTGAGCAGAATCTCGATGTTTGAGGGTGTTTCTGACCTGTTCCTAGCTGAAATAGCAATTTTTTTTGCTAGTAGCTGCTGTGTTTTGGATTTAGTACAAGAATAATCATAGAACAGTTTGGGTTGGAAGGGACTTTAAAGATCATCAAGTTCCACCCCCTCTGCCATAGGCAGGGACACCTCCCACTGTATCAGGCTGCTCGGTGCTTCATTCAGCCTGGCCTTAAACACCTCCAGAGAGGGGACATCCACAAATAATATTGATAGCTCATACTGTTCAATTTGTTTCTAAATAATACTTACATTAAGTCAAGGACTTAAGCATCAAGGAGCTGAGAGGGAGCTGGTCAAAGAAATATTCTATACCATAGTTGTCAGACTCCTTATATAATCAGAGGCTGTCCTGAGGACAGAAATCCACAATTGCTGCTCAGGATGCGTAGGACAATTGATTATCTTGTGGTGAGGAATTTCATTGCACCACATTTTTGTACGTTATTTCATCATTATTACTATTTTATTTTCTATTACTGTGGTGAGACACTGGGACAGGTTGCCCAGAGAGGTGGTGGATGACCTCTCAATCCCTGGAGGTCTTTAAGGCCAGGTTGGATGAAGCACTGAGCAACCTGGACTAGTGGGAGGTGTCCCTGACTATGGCAGGGGGGTTGGAATTAGATGATATTTAAGGTCCCTTCCAACCCAAACCATTCTACTGGTTCTATTAAGCTGCCTTTATCTCAATCCAGAAGTTTTTCCTCCTGTTTTACTTCCTTTGCTTCCTACTTTACTGAAGAAAGAGCTGGCAGTGGCCTGGAGTGGAAGAGAACAAATAGTTGCATGGTGCTAGGCAAGAGTTAAACCACATCAGTATGCTAAAAAGCTAAAGGGAAATCAATTTAATTTCCTAAAACCAGGCTCAAGAGTATACTGGAGACTGCACATAGGTCACAGACAAAAATTATGCATATGCATAGCATCAGACATGGGTTTTGCCCTTCTGAATCATAAAGGACATTGCATTTAATGAAGTGAACTCCCCACAATTTCAGGAACACCACTCACACAAATCAAACTGTAAGCTCAATGCTTTCATCTGTAATTTCATGCCCCATTAACTTAACCAAGTTACTTTATTGCAACTGTTATTCAGTGCTGAAAATTAGTGACTTTGGCACCTGGCACAAATGACAGGGTATAAATAGGGCTAAGAGAAAATGAGAATGATACTGGCTGCCTACATGTTTCACTGAGAGGAAAATATATTTAAGAAATCCATTATCTTCATGTCTCTCCCTTTAATTAATATCTGCTACTTGCTACCAAATTGCTACCATAACTTTTCCAAAGTCCAATTTATGTATCTTGAAAAATTAACTTACACAGACATCAAACTACTAATTTTTCAAAAAAATATAGCAAAATACAGAGATTCTGTATCTGAAATATTGGCTATTTTCAACTATAAGTCTAATAAAAAAGACATCACAAAGAAACCTTGCAACTATGCAGAACATAAATGGAATATTACAGCCAAGTGTGCATTTGTAATAATTCTTATTAACATTAACAGATGCATTGGAGACTGAATCTACATTTCCACATAGAGTTTGACATATTTTTGTTTAATTTCCTTCCCCTCATGGTCCACATCCTCACAAACTTATAATTCAACTAGACAAAGGAGAAACCAAGTCATATCAGTAACAGAGCCTTCCTATAAAAACAACACAATGCATCTTGATTCTTTTGAACAAAGTTCTTAAGTATCTCATCAGTATTTTTCTATACTTACCCAAGAGCCTCCACACATCCTTGCATTTTCTCTGCTGTTCTACTTAGCCAAAAAAAAACAATCTGAGGCAACCCCTTTCATCTCCATTCATCAAATTCTGAATGATTTTGTTTTATCTAATCATACAGGTTATTTTCAGCTTACTGCATTCATTTGGAAAAAATATAATACCCTGAAAAATAGCTTGTTGGCATACAGCATTTGACTGTGAGTCTCAGCTTATGTTCAACAGCATCTAAACAGAAAATAGTAGCTGAGAAGACTGGCAGAGCTTCCACATGGAAGAGAGAACTCAGAAAAACACTTCAGCAAGAGAAAATAGAATGAAGCTTGGTGAGGCATCAATAGTTTTGCCTTATATATTATATATCTGCAGTAAGTAGACAATATTACTTCAGCAATTCAGCTTGCCCCACAAAAACTCTCTGAATTCTCTCAAGAAAGATGAAGTTTGCCCACCTGAATATCCAATAATACCACCAAGCCATGTTAGCAGCTTCAGACCAAAGCTCTGGTGGGCAACAATAGATGAATGCATGACTTGTACTTTCAATGGCTTCGTCTGACGACTGGTGTTTCGCTTTAAATGAAAAGAAATAAGAAAGGAATGCACATTTAATTGAGGTCTAGCACATATTTCTGCTCAGAAAGCACAAAATCCCTAATATTCATTTCAGTGATTGATAATAATAATACATATTTTAATTAAGAATCTGCACGGGGAAGAAACCAAGACAACAAAAGCCTTAACTTTGTTTAGCCTATTAATATTTGAAGGACCTTGTTATGCAATATTAGCATATTTAGGCCCCTTATCAAGGTACACACTGATCTGCTGCATTTTGCTGATAAGCAGCCCCGTGCACAACCTGAGACAGCCACACACGTTTGTTCCTCACAACATGATACACATGTCACACAGTTGCCCACCAAGGAAAGCAACTGATTGTCCATGAACTGTTTGCAAAAAGTACAAATTAAACACATAGTTAAACCAAGAAAAAATAAAACAACTCCTTATCTCTGTGTTAGGAACCTTAATAGTTAGACATTACACATAAAAGCCATCTGTTCTTTGACTGCACAGCAGGCAAGTTTAAAACAGTGCACAACTTTATCTTGAAAGATATACTAGTATTTTCAAAATAGCTTGAACAGTTTAAGGCAAGTAACTCTAGCTGCAATGACTGTTTTCCAGTGGTGGCTGAAATTGCATGAAAAAATAGTTCATGTACTGCAGCAGTAATAGAAAAATTAAATAGAAAATAGCATTGCTGTGTTTTTACATGGAAGAAATTTGTGAACTACAGATATTATAAATATATACACAGATGTACAAAATAAAAGGGTATTTTTAGTTCCACACTTGAATCAAATCAGTTACAATTTCCATAGCTGTAGCTGCAAATGATGCAAATAACATAATAGTACAGGGAAAAAAATTGATGTAGTTTAATTTCATTGATCCAAACTGACAGGCAATTCTAAAATATTACATTTCATAGAATCATAGAATGGTTTGGGTTGGAAGAAACCTTAAAGACCACCTAGTTCCGAGCCCCTTGCCCTAGGCAGGGACACCTCCCACTACACCAGGTTGCTCAATCCAGCCTGGTCTTAAAACACTTCTAGGGAGGGGGCACCCATAACCTCTCTGGACAGAAGTTACTGGGCATTTGAAGTTATTCATCAAACTCAGTTGTCACTGAACCCCTTTTTGATAAATTATTTTGCATGCAAAGCAGACCACAGCAGGAAAAAAACCCCAAAAATATACTCACAAGGTGTATTTTGTAATTATCATCTGCAACACTTCATATTATTAAAATATAAAGAGCCACTATGGCAACAATGTCACAGAAAGTGTAGTAAAGCCTCTTTTTTCCTAAGATCAGGCAAACAAGTAGAGATTATCACTTACTACTATGACTGATTTTGCTTGATCACAGTACTGGAAGTCTCCATATCGAACAGATCTTCGTCCCTATAAATTTGGAAAGGAGCAACATTACCATCAGCTTCTAAACAAGAAGTTCAAATGCTGTTTTTCATGCTAGCATAAGGAGAGGTAGCTGGTCTGTAGCAAATCACTTTTGGGCATAATCAAATAATTTCTTTCATATTCATACACAGGTATACACACATTCTTGTATGTACTCAGGACAGAGACCAGTAGGAAGGAGAAATCCTACAAGGCATAGGATGTCCTGGAGTCAGCAAACATTCAAGGATCAGACAGGAACCCTCTGATTACTGGTGTCACAAAAAGAGAGTTGTGAAAAACAAAAGCCAAAACTTAACAAAGTTAAGACTTAAGTAATATGAAGTGGTTGTATTTCCCTTTCCATTGACCTTCTTAAAAGTACTTTAACAACCCAAAAATGACACAAACTCCTTGCCACTTCAGAAGAGGCTTCCACCTCACATCAATGCCCAGAAAAACACACAAGAGAAGAATATAAAATGACACTTTTGACAGCAACCACTTACAGGCTCCTGGAACAAATAACAAGATGCAGTTGTCCCTAGAAAGTGTCCTCCTCCTTGGAAAAATGCACACAAGCCCAAATGCAAATACATTTGACAGAGTGCTTCTGTGACAGACACATTAATTAAAAATTATATTGAGTATGTAGCAATTTTGAACTCTTTATTTCATACAGTGCAAGGAAAGAGTATTTTTCCTGCCATTATCATCTAACAACTAAGAAAAATTAATTTTTTTTTTTTTAAAGCCTAAAAATACTTCTGATAGCACCAGGACAGATTCAGCTGGTGTTACTCTGAGAAGTGTTTCCTATGCTTAAAGCACATGCAAGGGACCTTTCAATGTCAGCTCTTTGCTGTACAGTAAGGTATATAAGCTAAATCTCCTGTCTTTTTCAGAAAAGTGAGAGACACCTTGCTATCCACATTCACAAGATTTATCACAAAATGGTTTGGGTTGGAATGGACCTTCAAGATCTAGTTCCAACCCCCCTGCCATGGGCAGGGACACCTCCCACTACATCAGGTTGCTCAGTGCCTCATCCAGCCTGGTCTTAAACCCCTCCAGGGAGAGAGGGGGCATCCACAACCTCTCTGGGCAACCTGTTCCACTGTATCACCACCCTCACAGGAAAGAAATTCTTCCTTCTCTCCAGCCTAAATCTACCCTCTTCCAATCTGCATCCATTTCTCCTAGTCCTGCTATACTGGACCCTATTACGAAGTCCTATCCCACCCTTTCTGTAGTCCCTTTCAGATATTTATAAGCTACTATAAGGTCCCCTGAGCCTTCTCCTCTCCAGGAAAAAAGTTACACTGAAACATATATCCAGAGCTAGGTCTAATTTGGACTATTCAATTAATTAAGACACTTGAAGGACACCTGACAGACAGGACTCAATCACATTAACCACACTCACTGTGAAAACAAGCTAGAATAAGATTAGTCACATAAAATAAATATCAGGGGAAGTATAATTAAAAGTGGTAGCAATCCATTTACTCACATCTCTATCTACTGTTGTTGCAAAACCAATGGCTTCCTTCTGTGTGCAGTTGACAGCCTTCTGAAGAGTATAAATAACTTGTTCATAGGTATGGACTTCATCATTAAAGAGCATGCAGTAGTAAGTGTCACTCTTCTCCCTTCAAAGAAAGGATTGAATATATAGAACTCAAAGCAATAACATTAATATAAATAAATTATAGTGTAAAAAATTCCTAATTTTAAGTTTACCACAACATATCTCCAACAATTTATTGGAAATTTATTGGGAGTAGCAATCCCTAACTTTTACAGGAATGTGCATCTTTCCTGCAGAATTGTGTCCAAAATGAGCAAAGTCTTCTGACTGCACTTAAGATAGAGTATAATTTTTGAATATTTGTTGATAATGAATTGATAGTTTCCCATCGAGGGTATTACAATTCCTTCCAATGCAGCTCTAACTCCCTCAGAGCTTCTAAGAGACTTCACTGGTACTGGTATTACTTTGCTACATCTTTTTCTCCAATACTGCATCAACAAAAAATCATCAGTCCAAACTCAATAATCCTCAAAAACAATGACTTATTAAGCTTGCACAGATTCAGTGCCACCTTTAGATTCCCACCACATATTTACACAGAGTTCTTACACAAGACAAGGCAAAAGAAGAGACAAACAAGATGTCACACAAATTAATTTTGTCACTTAAAAATCAGAATTTGTCTTTTCTACTCTAAATATCTGCAATCCTTTAAAAGGTGAAAGACAAACACTCTACTTACATCATTTCTAGGCCAGGCAACTCATTTTCCTTTTCCCATGTTAGAATATCTACTGCATATTTAAATGCAATGGCAAAAATATTATATGCTCTTGCTACCATATCTTCTGGTAAGTGCACAAGAGGATCCTGGAAAATAAATATAAGTAGCAGCTGTGAAATTAAATGACATACAAAACACAAATCATCAAATTTGCACCTCTCACTGTCGAAGTCAATGTAGCATCTTTAATGATATCTGCCTTTCAATGACTTGACATTTGAAAGGAAAAGTCAGCAATCATCCTTTTTCAGTTCTTCACTGACAATCACCCAGGCATTAATTTAACATTTAATATCTAAATGTTAACTTGCCCCTCATCACCCACTTAATATTTCACACTTCTCCATTCTCTCTTTCACTGTTCCCACTTCTGCACACCTTTTAAGGTAGTTCTTTTGAAGAACTCTAAGTTCAGCTACATTAAAAACTGTTTTTTTCTGTGATTCCTTCAAAAACATTGTTGGAGATCATCATATTTTTTCTTTTACTTGTCAATATTAGTAAAAACTGTGGACTAGAAACACCTATAAATCTATTGCCATGTTTTATATGCATTTAGAGGCAGAAGTCACCCCTACCCAGGCTTATACAACATTTGGTACATTGAGATCATAATATATGATACAAGTTTCTTACAGGTTGTGGTATGTAAATAATTAAATGGTTAAATGTAACCAGGTATTTTAAATTATGTCCACATCTCATTCTTTTTCACAGACAGCTGGCTTCTGTTTTGTAGACCATGAATCCATTCATGCCTGCTCTGCACTATATAGAATGTCTTCCATTTGACATCTGCAGCAGCAACTAATAACTAATAATTCCTCCCTTTGCCAGAGCAGGACGGCTGCTGCTATAGATGGGAGAACTGAAATGAGGAGGGAAAGTCAAAGGGAGTATTTTTCAGAGCAGCAAATGAGAATGCATGTCAACTTCCCACCTGGAGTACTGTATCCAGTTCTGGAGCCCCCACCACCAGAAGGAAATAAACTATTGCAGAGGGTCCAGAGGAGGCCACAAGGATGATGCAAGGGCTAGAACACCTCTGCTATGGGGATAAGCTGAGAGAGCTGGGGCTGTTCAGCCTGGAGAAGAGAAGGATCTCAAAGAAACCTCACAGCAGCCTTCCAGTGCCTGAAGGTGCTACAGGAAAGCTGGGGAGGAGCTGTTTGCCAGGGCATGGAGCCACAGGACAAGTGGCAATGGTTTGAAACTAGAGCAGGGTAGGGTTAGGTTAAACATTAGGAAGAAGTTTTTCCCCATGAGGGTGGTGAGGCACTGGAAGAGGATGCCCATAGAGGTGGGGGAGGCTCCATCAAGCCTGAAAACATTCAAGCCCAGGTTTGCTGAGGCTCTGAGAAATCTGATCTAGTGGAGGATGTCCCTGCTCACTGGTTGAGGATAAGCTATGTAGCCTTTGAAGGTCCACTCCAACCCAATTATTCTATAAACTTTGATTCAGGCAGCACTTGTACCATAGAAGAGAACCATAGAAAGGTTTGGGTTGGAAGGGACCCTCAAGATCATCTAGTTCCAAACCCTCTGCCATGGGCAGAGGCACCTCCTACTAGACCAGGTTGCTCATTCCCTCATCCAGCCTGGTCTTAAACACCTCCAAAAAGGGGGCATCCACCACCTCTCTGGGCAGCCTGTTCCAGTGTCTCACCACCCTCATAGGAAAGAACCATTGCAATTTCCTTCCAATCCATTCCATAGGATTTGTGAGCAAACAGAAAATACTAAAACCATCTTCAGATTTTTGGTGTTTAGAACAATTAGTTCCTTCTGCACAAACCTGGGAAGGGAACACTGCACACCCTGCAGGCCACCTGGACAAATAGGTTGGGTCACTGATTCAATTCATCATTCAGTGTTTTGAGCTTGGTATTTGGTAGGTATTTGTAGACCAAATACAATATTTAACAGCAGTCCAATTTCTGGTTCAGGATTACATAATACCAAATCTCATGTTTCACTGCATTTTATGTTGTCTAAAAATTGGCACAATCATCTTTTCAGAACTTAGGTCTGTCTTACCTACAGGAAACCCTGCACAGTCAGCAATTCAACCATACCAGTAAGGCTTAGCCACATCCTTCACCCTCCAAGATTTTTAGGAATATTTCAAAGCTTTACAGGAACTGCTGTTACTCTTTTTTTTTTTCTGGCTTCATTTGAAACTTATCTAGGGCATGGAGTCACAAAAGGCAAACCTTAAGCAACAGAAGCACTGCTTCCATTTCCAGCACTTTCACCCAAGACATGTCCCTGGGGAAGGCAGGTACAAGCTCCAACAATGCTCTACAAATGATCAACACAAGAGATCCTGATGCCAATTACTCATGGGGAAGAAACACAAAGCCTGCCTGGTACCTTAATTTTTCTGACACACTCACACAGAGAGTATTTTGGGACACAGATGTAGCAGTCCACCTAAGATTTCAGAGAAGTTTTATGAGGCTGCCCACTTTGCTTAAACTGTCAAGCGGATCAAGTGGTGACTCCATGCAGCAGTGCTAGAGTCTTAGGGTTGAGAAAGTGATAATAGACTTAAGAAACTTTTACTGCTCTCATTTTATTTTTAATATATTTATTTTTTCTCCCACCTGGCAGACTCCTCCTTTCATTTTTCAGAACAAGACAGAAAAACAAAGAGTAGAACTAAAGGTGAAGAAGTGACCAAGATTATACAAAGTCTTCAAGAAAAAAGGATATTCTAAATTAACTCCTAGAAGTTAAACAAGCCATTAATTTTGCCTTACAAATACTGTGGTTCAAGTATTACTATTAGATTTCCTTCCACTGCTCATACAAAACTAAAATAACCTCAAATGTACAATACACAGAGACACACACATATATACACAGAGTTAATGTTTTGAAATGCAGTGCCTCAATTGTTATTACCTCTTCTTCTGCAGTCTCTGAAGTGTTCAGTTCATGCTTTTGACAGTAAGGACCTTCTTTCCAAGCTTCTGTATCACCACAGTCACAGAAACCTCCACCACCTGATGTTGTCATCTAAGGTTATTTAATAACAAAAGAGTTCACATAAATATGCATGTATGTAAATTCCCATTAAGAAATGAGCTGTCAGAGCTAAACTACCAAAGCATGATCACAATATCTCTTAGATTCAGACAGTATCCTGTTAAGAAGCACAGTGAAATCATTCCTGCTTCTATGATGGCTGAAAGTTTATCCACCTCATCCATTTGCTCATGCCAAAGAG
>VZTY01021821.1:0-19770 GCA_013400935.1 Turnix velox
GGAGAGAGAATTTTGAAAGAAGTCGAAGCCTGTTGTACAAGCCTGCTTTTTGAATAAATGAATGCGATTGTGTCACCATACTGCTTCTTTTTAACATTTAATTTGATACATTATTTAGTCAGGGCTGCTTCTGGAATTGTTGGCTTGCAGTACAGCCCCATTCCTTCATTTCAAGGGTATGTCCTCCTTCCCTGGAGACCTTTATGCTGCCTACACAAACTTCAGGCTTTTCTTTTAGTCCCTTCACTGCTTTCTGTTAGAACCTGTAAGAAAATCCCTATAAATTGATGTAAAACTGATGCTTTGATTGAGTTGTTTTGGGTCCTACAGAAAGGCAGGGGAAGGAATTTTTAACATAATATGGGATGGGAGGACTAGAAACAATGGATATAAANAGGGCTGCTTCTGGAATTGTTGGCTTGCAATACAGCCCCATTCCTTCATTTCAAGGGTATGTCCTCCTTCCCTGGAGACCTTTATGCTGCCTACACAAACTTCAGGCTTTTCTTTTAGTCCCTTCACTGCTTTGTGTTAGAACCTGTAAGAAAATCCCTATAAATTGATGTAAAACTGATGCTTTGATTAAATTGCTCTGATGTGTAGTTTATCCATTGGAGTTTTCCTTAAGATTATACAGACTTTCAAGTCAGAGGATCTTTTTCTTGGCTTTTATACTGGCTGTGGGTAGGAACCAGTGCAATTAGGTGCAGTATTTAGTTCCTACACCAAGACAAATAACAGCAGCAAATTTTTATCTTGCAAACTTCTCACTGCCTGGCTTCCTCTGTCACCAGTGTCACTATTTCTCATTCTCTAATTTCCTTTGCTTGTCACAAGCCAGTGAAGCCTACACAGAGTGCTGGCTGGTTAAAAAAATAAAGCAAGTACTTCTAGGTGGTGGGGTTTGACCTATTCTTCTAGCAAAGTGATTGCTTTAGTCCTAAACAGTATCTGTGGGCAAGACCTTCATGTTTTATTCCTATTTACTGTGCTGTCACTTTGCTGAGGGACATAGTTGTAATAATTAGCAGACTTTAGGTCAGAGATGATCTGTTAATTATTGTTCTAACCCTTCACAGTGTAAAACTTCTCTTTAGACCCAGCTTTGGGAGCTGTGGATTCATGGCTGTTGGGGGTGTTTTTCTCAATAATAACTTCGTAACTAGAAATTAAAGGTTAAAAGATTTTTAAACATCTTTTTCCACCTTTTTTTTGTAGAGGCAAAATACTTGAACATCAATCTGTGTGTCTACCTTCAGGTATGGTGGATTTCAAAACCAGGTAGACTGTAGGGTTCTGTCCTTTCTCCCTTTTTTTTTTTTTTTTTCTTTCCACCCCCACATCCAGAGAAAGAAGTAACCTAGTATCTGAGGAATGTGAGCTATGCAGATGTTCAAAAGGCCAAATAAAACAAATAGATGGGCTGCAGCTGCTGGAGCCAGGGGAAAGCAAAGAATAGTGGCTGCTGTGATGAGAATGCTGCATTTCAGCCTGCCACTTGCTTTTGCTAGTTTTAAGAAAATTCCACCTTTTTTTCATTTAATTATTTTAAAAATCCTGTTCTGGTGGTTGCTTTTGTAATTGAGATTTAAAAAAAAAAACAAACCCTCAGCTTTCCTCTTAGTGAGGAAACAGGAGAGTGAGAAGCAGTATCTTTCATAGTAAGGAAAAGGGAACTATGCCAAAATGTGTGTAGTTTATTTAGCTCCTGATTTTTCAGTGAGGGATGTCAGACTTTCAAGGGGAAGTATTAGGGGAATGGGGTGGTAAATCCCACAACTGGGAGAAGTTAATACATTGAAGATGCCTTCAGGTATCTTGCAGTTAAAATGAGAGAGCAGAACACCCCGTGTGCCAAAGATCAGCCTTTCTATCAGAATTTTGGGATTGTGATCACTGTCTAATAGACTCTTCCAAACTGGGAGGCATCTGGTGATAAGAAAGGTTAAAAAATAATAGCAGGCTCAATGGGAGCAAAGCACTTGTGAGGCTGAGGAAAAGCATTGACATGAGGATTAGTGAAATTGTTCAGCAGTTGATCTGCTGTTCTAGGGCATTCCTAAGCAACACAATGGAGTGCCACAGAGAGAGAGATGCCCAAGCAAATACTACCCTCCTCTGGTACATTCACATAGCACAACCTTTTGTGGAAATATTAGTATTGTCATGGGTATGTCATAGCAGTGTAAGCCACACACCTGAGGTCCACAGGAGGACAACTTGCTTGGCTTCTGCCAAGGTGTGGTGTTGCTCCTTCAGCTCTCCTAGCAAGGCAAAACACACTTGTCTTATGGGATCTCACCTACATCTCATGAACCTGGACAGTTTGCTTTTTTTTTTTTAATGTGTTTTAAGTATGATAAATAGAAAAACAAGCAGTTTATGGTGCCTTTGTCCTGTGCAATTTGTTCACACTGGGGTTTCAACTCTGGAATTGCATCTACTTAGCCACCTGCCCCTCTGCTGGTCAGGGATCCTGCTCAGGGTTTTCCATTTCCTTAATGCTGCAAACCCCAGTCTGATAATAATTAAATTCTGAGAGGAAAAAAACCCCAAACATAAAAATGATTATTCCAAGCATTCTTTTCTGTTAATATTTTGGACTTTTATGTACCTATGTATGTTAGATTTATATGTTGGTCATTCAATCAGTTTCTTTGTGTTTGGTTATTAGGTTGTAGGGTGAAGCTAGATCACTCTGTATGTTTTTCTAGGGAACCTTTAATTACCCAGAGCTTGGAGGTGAATGTGTTTTAAACCTTCTAGTGCAATTCTCCCAAAAGACCCGACAGCTTTTAGTCTCTGAAAGCGAGATTTTATTTGAGGACTATAACAATTAACTTTCCAAATAGAAAATTAAAAAAAAAAAAAAGCAAAGCAGCTAGATAAGAGAAATGGAAATAAAACATTTATGAGCAGCTTGCTGTTTCCTTCTGTATTTCTGCAGGTGGGTCTTAACCCCAGAGCAGATTTTTATCAAACTCAGCAAATTTGAGTTGCATAAAACTCTGTGCTATCCTGTCTCTCCCTGAGAAACTCCTTCCGTTTCCTCCAAGGCTCAGCTGTGTTTGCACTCTGTTCCTCATTAGAGAATTCTTGAGCTGTAGGCACCAGCCTGTTAGTTAGGACTCTTTACCTGCTGCAAACACAATATTTAAACCTCCTTTTTATTAAGAATGTTTAAAATCTTACCATGAAAATGAATTATCTTCTTTAATAGAATCCACTAATTCAGTTCCTTCTGAAAGAAATGTAATATCTAACAAAGAAATTAAACTCTTGCATATCTGTAACTTTTGTTGAATTTTTTCACCCAAGAGGCTCCACAATATGTTTTATTTATTTGTGAATACGTGTATACATGTGAATATGTACCCATGATCTTCCTAGAATAGGAATTCCCCTGTTTTTATGAAGAAATAGACCACAGCATGATACCTGATACAGACAGAGAAATCCCCTCACTGGAGTATAATTAATGTTTAAAGAAGAAATTAGCAAGGGGATGTAACAGAACACTTTTCCCACTTAAATTGTTGTTGAGTCAGACCATTAGGGCTTTTTACCTGCTTATTTGTGCTGCAGACTTGTTATGAAGTCTATAATTTTCTCTTGTGGAGGTATCTCTTGGGGGAATTGAACTCTCTTCTTCACTTGATGACATTTGCACAACACGTCCCTGATGTTTGAGGAGTAGTGGGCACAATCTTTGAGCTCTAGTTATGGTTTAATAATCACTCTGTTCATTCAAAGGAACAGGCAGCCCCTAGCTGAAAACCTTCAATGTTTGAGCTGGTGTTTGTAGGATGGAATCATAGAATAGTTTGGGTTGGAAGGGACCTTAAAGATCGAGTTCCAACCCCCTGCCATAGGGCGTTGGTTCAACTAGACCAGGCTGCTCAGTGCCTTGTCCAGCCTGGTCTTGAACACCTCCAGAGAGGGGGCATCCACAATCTCTCTGGGCAACCTGTTCCAGTATTTCACCACCCTCACTGTAAAGAATTTCTTTCTTATGTCTAGTCTAAATCTATCCCCCTCCAATTTATAGCCATTGTTTCTAGTCCTCCCATCCGATATTATGTTAAAAATTCCTTCCCCTGACTTTCTGTAGGACCCCCTCAGGTACTGANTGGTCACACTCCTCTTGATGCAACCCAGGATTTGGTTGGTGCCTTCTTGGCTGCGAGTGCACACTGCTGGCTCATGTTGAGTTTGTCATCAACTGACACCCCCAAGTCTTTCTCTTCAGAGCTGCACTCAAGCCACTCTCCACCCAGCCTGTGTCTGTGCTTGGGATTGCTTCCACCCAGGTGCAGGACCTTGCACTTGGCCTTGTTGAACTTTGTGAGGTTGGCTTGGGCCCACCTCTCAAGCCTGTCAAGGTCCCTCTGGATGCCATCCCTTCCTTCAGGTGTATTAACTGCACCACACAGCTTGGTGTCATCTGTGAAGCAAGTTCCTGCAAAATATATGATCTGACCCAAATCATTCCAAAACCAGCAGCATCAAGGACAGAAAACAGCTCTCAACTCCTGCTCCATGCTCTGGTGCATCTGCTGAACCCACCATGGTGTTTCCTCCAGGGTGGGTTTCTCTAAGGAGGGGCCATTTAACTAATAGTTATGAGTTTAAATAACAGCTATTTTTTTTTTTTTCCATTCTGGTTCTCTATTTCATATTCATGTTAAACTCTTTCCATATTTAGTGCTTGAGACTTCATGGAAATACTGCTAGTCGAGTGCTACACTTGAGAAGGTGAAATGAGGACAAAACACAGGGGACAGATCAGAATCTTTAATCTTTGCTGCTGCCTGTAATTTATAAAATGTATTAATCTGGTTTCA
Source organism: Turnix velox (assembly GCA_013400935.1). Taxonomy (NCBI): domain Eukaryota; kingdom Metazoa; phylum Chordata; class Aves; order Charadriiformes; family Turnicidae; genus Turnix; species Turnix velox. The sequence continues at coordinate 4,845 of VZTY01021821.1, forward strand.
TTCATTTACTGAAGCATTTGGCACTGCATGTCTCTGCTGCTTTGCCTTCATTTCAACTGGTCCAAAGCCAATTTCTTAAAATCTATACCTAGAGAGAGTTAGTTAGCATAGCAAGGAAGGTTTAGCCCTTTTTTCTCTGAGATCTTGAGGGTTTGCCCCCCAATAGTTGAGGGGGAGTGTAAGTAGAGGTGTTAGACTTAAGCAAATCAATTCCATTGCAGAGCTTTCCCTGTCATAATGATCAGTTTGCAGCACAAATCTCATTGATTTTTCACAGCCCTGTGGAAAAAAAAAACAACAATAAACCCCACAGCTGATGAACAGCACTGGGAGAGACTCAGGAGACACTAATTTTGTGGCCATGGCTGTTCCCTTCCTTTCTTGCTGACTTCTCTAAGCCTTTTTCCATGAAGCTTGGAAGTTTGGTGGTACCCAGGAGAGACTCTTGAGATGGCAGAGAGAGAGCAGCACTCACAGTGAGGAAGAGGAGCATCTTTCTGGGGGTCAGTGATGCTCTATCACAGTGTGATCATCACCTCAGGTGCCCAAGAGCCCCACTCTGGGTTTTGGGGCTTCCACTCACTGTTTGACCCCACTGTTTGCCTTTTGTAAACTCAGAGTAATTCCTGCATCACACACTGCCTTCTCCTTTTATTTTTTCCCCCCTCCTCCTCTGCTAAAGGTTTTTATAGCTCTTTACAGGGGTGAAGGTGAGGAAATGAACTATAGATTTGTAGAAAAGACAAAAGAGAACCCCACACAGAATGGGAAAAGTGAAGATTCTCTCCCTAACACTGTGCTAATGGTACTCAATGTTCAAGCTGCCTGTTTTATTTTTACATTGTGATTCTGGCAGAGAATCATCCCCTGCACTGACCCCTTTTTTTGTCTGCTCTTACGCAAGGTGTATTTAAATAGATGGATTGTAAATCTGGTCCTGGACAACTTCCCACCTTGCCTGCCTTTCCCCTTGATACCACTATTGTTGTTTAGCCAATGTGGAGAGTTGCCACAGCAGGAGTGGGGCTGCCCTGTGCCTTCTGGCAGCAGCCTCTGCTGCTTTTGGCTGTTGCTTTCTGTCTACTATCGATTATCCACACATGTCAGAATTTTTATGCTCTCAGTTTTTTATGCACTACATTTTCTAAGCCTGATTATATTTTTTTTTGAAGCCTGGTGAGGTACTGGAAACTCGAGGTACAGACAATCTGTCACTGGCAGTGAGATGCCCAATATTGTGTGTTGTACAAGGAAAAGCTGTAGTGGAAGCATAGAAAGATTAACCCTTGAAATTGGTCGTTGTTCTCAACTAAATATTTGTTGGAATGCCACAGAATTTCATTATTTTCATAATTTCAATAATTTTCATTATTTCAGCTGCTTGCTTTCGAAAGATTCCTTTTTCTGCTGTTATTAAATCTGAAGGAATATATTCATACTAGATGGAAAATGTATTTCTGATTTTGTTCCGTATCATAAAGATCACAGAATTGGGTTGAGTTGGAAGGATTCTTTGAAAGCCATTTAGTCCAACCCCCTGCAGTGAACAGGGACATCCTGCAATAGATGAGGTTGCTCAGAACTTCAGCAAGCCTGGCCTTGGATGTCTCCAGGGATGGGACTTCCACCACCTCTCTGGTTAATCAAATGCAAGAACACAAAAGCATAGGGGAGTTCACAGAAAATGAGTTTTGTTCTGATTTTTATGATTTTTTTTCTCTCCTGTTTTCACTGTTTATATGAGGTTTCTCAGAGTATGAGCTTGCACCTACTTGGAGAACTAAGAATCCCATAAGATTCTTAACTAATGTTGTAGTAAATACCATAAGAATGGCAGGAGATTTACTCAGTCTCCCCTTGTAGCCTGAATACCTAGAAAAGAAGACTTTGGTGATCTCTAAGGTCTGTAAAGAGCAAGTTTCTGTCCAGTTTAGTTAGACTTCTAGTTGAAAAAAACCCAAAACCATGCCTGGTAAACAGTAGCTGAGATGTATCAGCCATTTCAAAAAGGAAACGGGAAGAGTTTAAGAAATTCAGATTGGGAAATGGTAGATACATAAAGGCTAAAGCTTTTCTGAGTGTATTGGTCTATAGGAGGAAAACCAAGAGGTTAAAATAAGTACAAAAGCATATATTATTGGTGGGAAGCTATGGTCTGCTTGTCAGAGCATAACATCCACCCATGGATGGTTGATATCTGCTGAGTGTTTGAAGAGACTTGACTTTGGGGCTTCTGCACCTGCAGGCTGGAATCTGGTTTTGCCACATGCCCAAGGCACAGAGAGGCCTCCAGGAGCAGCTCTGGCTGGTCCCCAGGTGTCAGAGGACTCTCTTCCTTCCTTTCCCTATGAGCAGTTCAAGGAGGAAGCTGAGTGGTGTCTGGTGGTGTCTGTCTCATCTCAGCATGAAGGAAACCTCCCTGCAGGTCTGCAGCTGCCACGGGGCTCTCCTGCAATGTGGAGGGTGGTATCCATAAGAAAAGAGGAATACAGGGATCTGCAGGGAGGGGGGATTATTCCTGCCTCATGCAGCTTTATGTCATCAGGCTGGAAGGAGCAGTGAGTGGTGGCTTGCTGAGGCCAGCAGGCAGATTGAGGAGCAGCCTCACGCAGGGACCTTTTGTGTCCATCTGCTGCAAACTGTGCTGGGGAATAAAGTCCCCACTGCCAGATGTGCTCATGTGCAGCCAGCTCCTGGGCTGGCAGCTCCACTTCTCTGACCTCCTTTGGGTTGAGGAAAGGGGCAGGGTGTGATTTGGAAGCAAACTCAATTTAGGAATGAAGAGGTCAGAGTGGAGAGTCAGGTTTGTCAAGGAGAACACTAAGATGCAGTATCCGTGTCTGTGCCTTTTGTAGGCTGGAACTAATGGCTGCAAAAAAAACCCCCTCACCCTCAATCCATTTAAATAGAGAGCTAGCATGTTAATCCTCCTTATTCCCTGCATCTCTTTAATTGCTTTCTCCCACTAAATGTAAAGGATTTGAAATATACCATAAGGCAGAGCTTTTGGAGACAGCCAGGCGTATGCACGTGTGTGATAACTCTTCCTTTTGCAGCCCTGACATGCATTTTAAAGGATTAAAAAATCTGAGTTCAATGATGCACTTTGGCAAAGTTTGTTTTGTCAAAAATACTACCAGTGCTGTGGTGACTGTTAGTTGTTGGATGTCAAATGGCAGGAAGGATGGAACCTTGCACATGGTGAGCTGTTTTACTGCTGAGCTGGGGAGGGTGTCAAGTGTTTTTTATGAAGAAGTTCAGTTGTCTCTTAAAAAGTTAACAGAGAGGATTATGCATCTTAAAAATCAAATTTCTGGCCTCATGATGTTGCTGCAGGAATTTTGCCTCTGGCTTCAGTCCATCAGTGGTTTCCTTAACAAATTAAACATCCAAAAGAAGACCCTGTCTGTGCAGTTCTGAGGAGGAGGAGCTGATGGGAGAGGTGTAAAAGCTTAATTAGTAAATTAGAAGAGTCAAGTGTGTACCTGTTTCACTTCCCTGTGAAAGAGAAAAAAAAAAAAAGAAAGAAAGCAAAAGAGAAGAAAATTTATCAATATTCAATGTGTGATTAATTCCCTTTTACATGGAATTCCCACAACTGCTGAAGACCCTTATAATTTTAACATTGTAGTAAAATGAGGATATTAAGGAATATGCTGTGACACAAAATGTTAGTGCAGAATATCTTAATGTTTAAACTCTTAAAATATTTAACAGTAGTATTACACAATATGTAATTGTGTAATGGCACTAAATAGAAATTATTTCCATTAAGGAATATAATGAGAAAATGTTCATGAATATTATTACTCCTGATCAGCACTGTGTATATTCACATTATAATTATAAAATATAATTTTAATACCATCAAGAAGTGTGTATCTTTTCCCTGATTTTTTTTTTTTGTTAAGTGACCATTATTTACAACCTTTGTGATAACAGAATAAAACAAATTAAGTTCCTCTTATCTGGTTCAGGTCATTCACATATCACTACATACCCCAGTTGGAAATTAGGGTCTGAATTGACAGTAGGTGATAAAATAAACTTAGATTTTCAAATGGCTTCAAAAATAGGAATTTAACTAATCCAGAAGGCAGTAAAGCTCTTCTCTCAGGCATTTTTGTGCTGTGAACAATGCTAGGTTTACTGCTATGGTTTATGTTCCAGCAGCTTCAAGGTTTCTTTGTCATTCCAGGAGCTGTATTGGCAACCAGGAACAAGCTGCCTTTGCCTGGAGTGTTTCCTATCAAAATAAGTTGGGGAAAAGTATTCAATATTTTAATGGCTTTTTCTGCAGGTTGAAAAGCATGCTGTGATTTTTGTTTTAATGTATGGCAGAGCTGGAGCCTGATGTCCCCATTCTTTGCACCCAGACACTGTTGATTGACTCAGCTTTAAAATTGAGAAAAAAATCATTGAACCTTGAATGTTGAAGTTGCATTGATCCCTGTACCCAAAACCTTCTTCCTCAGCTTCAGCCCAACACCTCTTGCTGCTCTGTGGCCCAAAAATGAGCACAAAGTGATAGAAACACTCAAGCAAGTGTGAACACCCCCTTATCAGATAAATAATCTCTTAAATGCAGCTCATGGAGATAAATGTCCATGATTTTTTTATATTACTAGATTGGGATTGGAACTACATGATCCTTGAGGTCCCTTCCAACCTGGGTGATTCTGTGATTAGAATTTCAGAAATTCACTAGTTTTTTGTAGAATGAACTGTGGAGAAAGTCCAATTTGAAATCTATCAGCAATCTGCTCTCACTTGATGAGAATTTAGTCATTATTCCTTCAGCTATAAACATCCTGAGACTATTTCTATATGCTCCAGGGAGTGGTTTTTGGAATGAGTTGATATCTAAGATGGCATTTATTATTCAAGTTTAAAAAATAAGATTACAGCCTCCTCTTATTTGGGGTATACAGCCTGCTAAATGCACAGTGTTTTCTAAGTGTGTCTTGCCTTAAGTGCTTGTGGCTTGTCTTTTCTGTAAATATTAATGAAACCCTGTATTTAATTCTCCTGCGTTGTGTCTTTTTGAAGGCATTTCAGTGTGGTGTTAAATAAATGGTAGCTGCCAAAAATCTTTTCTTTCCAATTAATTTTGCATATTTAAACTTCTGTGGAGTGCTTTTTTTTTTGCAGCAAGTGGAGGCAAAGAAAGTTGGCTTTTTATAAACAGCCTGCTGTTTTATTCCATATTTTAAAATCAAGTTTGGAATCAGCGCTGTGCTTTTCAGCAGCCTCAGTGTTCATGTACACAAGTGTCAGTGGGTTTTATTCCCTGTTGGGGTGAAATTGTTTTCAGCAGCTGTATTAAAGATGGAACAACAAATTGCTGTTGGTAAATAGTGTTTTCTCCTTCATCTACTAAGGATGCATTAATGCTTATGCTTAACTTTATGCACTGTTAGGCAGATGCTCCTCAGAGAGTTAAGCTGAGTTGCATCTTTTCTGGTGCATCAAGTCAGTGTTGTCTATACATGCACTTCTTTGTAGGATTCTATTTTTACATTAAATACTACTCCTGCTCCTCAAATAACATCATCCTCTCAGCTCTGCTGTCTGCCTGCAAGAAAGTCTACCGAGGTAAATGATTTGCTGTCTCTATTGAGTTTCTAAGGGGGTCATTTAGTCTATTATAATGAAAATTTTAATTGGGGCAGATTCTGTGATGCCTTCAGAAATAGAATCATAGAATCATAAAATAGTTTGGGTTGGAAGGGACCTCAAAGATCATCGAGTTCCAACCCCCCTGCCATAGGCAGGGACACCTCCCACTAGACCAGGCTGCTCAGTGCCCTGTCCAGCCTAGTCTTGAACACCTCCAGAGAGGGGGCATCCACAACCTCTCTGGGCAACCTGTTCCAGTGCTTCACCACCCTCACTGTAAAGAATTTCTTCCTTATGTCTAGTCTAAATCTATCCCCCTCTAATTTATATCCATTGTTTCTAGTCCTCCCATCCGATATTATGTTAAAAATTCCTTCCCCTGCCTTTCTGTAGGACCCCCTCAGGTACTGAGAAGTTACTCTGAGGTCCCCTCTGAGCCTTCTCTTCTCCAGGNCCCTTGTTCATTTTTGCTTGACCAGCTAGCTGTGCTGTAGGTACCTCTGCAACCAGGACAAGGTTACTGACAGCTAATTGATGAAAAGTCATGAAAAATTTCACAGGTTAAATTTACCATCTTCTACTTAAATAAAATTGGGTTGTGAAGAAAAAAAGCTGCTCTTGTAGAGGTGCTGCACATCCTTGTGTGCTGCAACTTGCCCGACCTCTGTTCACCTGGGGATGGGGATATAGGGATGGGTTCTACTCTCAGCATGGCGTGGACCAGAGGCATTTTTTCCCTCTGCTTTTGAGAGCTGGCCGAGTTTCCTCCTCAGGAAAGGATAGATCTTTAAATGCTGGCAGCTGCTCTTTGAAAGCAGAAGGTTTGTGGTGTTAGCAGGGATCTAAGAAGAGAGGATGCTCTTGCAGAGTCTGCATGATACTGGACCTCAGGTGTTGTAGGGATGAGGGTAGAGGGAACAGCCTCAAGCTGGAAATAAACCTCAGCATGAGGATTTTGTGGGGCTGCACAGCCCTGAGCTCTGGTTCTATGTAGTGTTCCTACTAGACTTCTTTTATGACTGCCAGGTTTCTGCTCCCCTGCTGGGTCACTTAATGCCTGGCTGAGTTCTCACAAAAGCTGAGAGAGGTTTTCTACCTGTCCCATCAGCAGAACCAGTGGGTTGAGACCTTACCCTTGCTGTCCCCAGTCTAACCAGTATGGATGGGAGCTGGTAAGGGGCTACCCACTTGTCTTCATCTCTTGGTTTCCTTTCCTGGTGGGTGCTGGTCCTTTGTGGAGTGACAGCTATAAAATTAGATAATCAGTTTATCACTGGTAAATTAGCCTTGCATCTTTGTGGAGAACAAATACACTATTTGTGTAAAAGTTGTTAGGAGTTTTTCTCTTTTTAATTAGCAGAAATAGATGCGAAATGAGTGATGATTAGGCAGCTGATGAATTCAGGAGTACAATTATGCCTAAAGCTATGCCCCAGTATTTAATGCTGGATGCTCAGAGCAATCAAACAAGCCTGTTTATACAATTTATTTACTACAAAATGTTAGAAATAGAGCAAGATTCTGTGTATTGTATCAACTTCAGTGTATGAGAAAACCTTTCTATAGTTCTGTAATATAAATATTTTTTAAATTGTTTGATTTTTTAAAAAAAAATCAACCCCAAACTCCAGAGTTGTTTCCGTAGTAACTGTTAACTTTGAGATTTATGTGAAAAGCTGCTTTTTTGAAGAGAAATAATCAAATCTGAGCATTCACTAGAAATGAGTAAGGACTCTCCACAATGCAGGAATTGTGAAAATGAGTGGTGGATTTTTTTTATTTTTTTTTTTCTCTAATTCATCCTTTTTGGGCAGTCTGAGCCACAGGAGCAGAGGAAATTAGAGCCGTGGGTGTCTGCTCTGGGAGGCTTTAGGAAAATGCAAGGCGTGATGAGCAGCTGCCTCATATGGAGCCAGTTGGGAAGGCTAAACTGATTAGTCTGTAAACACCAGGAGATTGTAAGTGTTGGTGTCAAAGAGACTGTGACAGTCATCAGATTGTGGTTTATCTCAGCCTGTCGTTTGAATGATGGCACTTCCCCCCACAGAAGCAGTTTTATGGCTCTGCAGAGGGATAATCTGAGCCTGGGTTTGATGGATCCAGCTCTGCTCAAATCAGCTTCCTGGTCTGCTGTTTGGCACTACCAGTGCTGGGCTTTTCAAGAACAAGCCTGTTATTTTCTTTTCACCAACCAGGCATTACAAGCATAAAATTTACTAGTCCTGACAGAGTGGAAATCAAACCATTCTTCTTAACAGAAGAGCATTACAGAGGATCCCTCATGAGGGAAGGCACATGAGGGTTGCTCACAGGAGCATCTCCTCTCCCTTGCTTATCTGGGGAAGCTGCAGGGTTACACATCACTTGTTGTGTTCTGTGAGGGGTCACAGGAAGAGGCAATCCTACAAATAGATAAACTTCTAGCCCACAGCAGAGCTGAGCAAGAGCACAAGGTGATAGATTCTGCTCTGGCTCAGTGATGCTCTCTGGAAGGGATGTGACCCAGCCAAGGAACGTGGTGGTGGATGCCAAGTGTGGTTGCTTCTGTAATGGGTTCAGGTCAGATGCCCTTTAGTGGGGCAACTGTTGGGCACACATGATCCCATATCCTTTTATCTCTGATAAAAGCTCAGTAGCTACACTCCTTAGATGACCCATTGCTTGGTAGATAGTGGTTATTTTTAAATTCAGTTCCATAACTTAAGGAACAAGGCAGACATGGCAGCACTGTGCCACTGGGATGCCATTTCAGTTTGCTGCTTGTTTGCTACCTACAAGGCTTCTTCTCTCCACTTGCAGAAGGTCAAGATCAATGTTGCATGACTTTGTGGCAGTGGGATGCATTTTTCAGGTCTTCTAAATATTTAAATGTGTGGCCCAGTAAAGAGAGAAGGGATGTAATTTTTTCAGCCTGCCAGTGCAAACATGGAAGCAAATGGATCTTTGTAACCCCAGAGGGTCAGCATTTGAAACATTTGCACTTGAGATTGTGAGGCAGTTGGTTTTTTTACCCCCAATTTTTGCTTTGAAGTAATCTTGCACCCCTGGATCTGTAAGTATTCCCTTACACTTTGTCTTTTGAGTTTATACAACAATGCAAACGTTTTTTTTTTAGTGTTTTTTTTCTTCTTCCACTTTTCCTAAGCCAGCCTTTTGTGATGTATCCTGTAGTAGTCACCCCATGTGGTGTTTCTGGAAGTTCTAGTTTCTCAACCTGCCCCACAGATCAGAGAAAGGGGAACCTGGGTTCTTTGTGGGTTAAACAGCTCTTTAAGGTCTCTTCCAACCCAAACCATTCTGTGATTCTATAATTTATTTAATTTGACTTTCAGAGTACTGAAAGGAGATGGTTACATTTTGGATTTTTTTCTTTCTTTTGAAATACATAACATGGCCCAGGTACATGTGCTAAAATATCATCTGGCTTCCAGAGAAACAGGTTAAAATCTTGTTTGCAGGTAATTAATGTTGTGGTGTTAGCACTGAGTAAATTACTGCTGAAGTATTAATCTGTTGAAATGCAAAACTGTGAAGGATGTAATGATGACCTTTGTATACAAAAATTGTGTAATTATTTGATTTGTGGAAGCCTTTTTGAATGAGCTAAACATGTAGTAACTCACTCTGCTTCCCCAAAGGCTGATGAATTGATGTTATTTCTAGTAGACTTACTAGGAGTGGTAAGAGAGCCTTTACAACAGGTTTCTGCCACGTTTTGTTGAGGTGTTGTATGAAATTTGTACATTATGCAGGTAGTTTTGTACTCTCACATGCATTTGCATCCAGTGCTAGTAAAAAAACATAATCTGGAAAGTAATTTCTAATGAATAAGTAAATTATTGGCAGGTCAGAGTGAAATTAGGGAGGTGGTGTGTGAGATGATGCTGTGACTGAGCTGGGGAGAGAGGCACAGCTTTGTGAATTTAACTAAAATACTGGCCTCTCCCTTGTACAGTGATTAGGAGTCACAAATGATGGATTACTTTTTGTTTTTTCTTAAATATTTTCTTGAAAGTGAGTTAAATCAGTTTTTTCTCAGTTTATGAGGAATTCTTCACACGCTGCTAAATGAAAACACAAATTATCTGCATAGAAAGATGCAGATCTGTCTTCTGAAGGAACAGTTTTTGGTTGTTGTTGTTGTTACTTCTAGCGTAAACTCCTAAAAAATGTGTGATATATATTTGTCTTGTTTTGCCAACAGGGTCTGGCAAGTGACTTAAAACAAGCAAGTAGTGTTAAATGCTAAATGCTGCACAACTCCAAAGTGTAAAGCCTTCTTGTGAAAAAAAAAAATTACAAAAGCATTTAATTTGTACTTTTATTTATGTTTTGGTTTTCTGTCAGAATTTTGTGGTTGCTTTGTTGCAGGAATATTGTTGAGCTCTTGGATTAAGAGAGAAGCATTTGCTCTATTCTGGGATGCTGGGACCAGCCTGGCTATTTCAGTTCTTGCTCAGGAGCTAGTTCTGTAATAACTTTTAGTCTAGACTAAAATTTAATTAATTTCTGCTACTAAATTCAGTTTTGGAGAGTTCACCTTTGGTTTCAGGTAGTAAAAAGAAGTGTGTGCTAAGAAATAAAATGTCCTGTGGTAGAGGAACAACCTTATTAGCCCTGTATGGGCTTTAGCTGGTGGTTAGTATCACTGTACCACTAGTTATCTTGTTCTCAGACCTAACCTGGTGGCTTTACCACATTTACCAGCTGGCATACCTTTGGAAGGAGGAGAACATGGATCTTCTGAATAGATGGTGGGGTGCCACACATTTTAGATATTTGGGAAAGCTTTTCCTGCTGCATCAGTGTCTTCTGTTTAGTCATCCTAGGAATATATTTCAATATTGTTTCTCACTCATTGCTGGCTCTTTTTGCTGTTTTCTAACCATACATAAGTCATAGTTTTCATCAAACAGCCTGAGTTGTAATTAATTTGGTAGCTGTTGTCAGTAGAAAAATAAAAAGCTTGCAACGAGTTTACCAAAACAAATCTGTTGGTATATTCTGGGCATTCACATTTTTATAAACAGCTTAAAAAAAATTAGTCTTCCCTCTTTATGCACTGATTTACAGGCTTTTTGAACTGAAGTTCTTTTCATGCTGGCGGATTTGAGTTCCTGGTTGGGCTTGAACTTCTTACTGCAACACAATTTTATTTTTCAAGCTGTAGTTATGTGCTTTTTCCTAAAATTCAGCATCTTTTAAATTGCCTATTGTCCTCTGAATAAGACAGGAACACCTCTTCTCTGTGTCCTCTGTGGTGAAAGCACAATCTTTGTGACCTGGCTGGATCCTGTGTGTGAGCTGCATTCTCTGGAGTATAAATACACCCTGTTAAAAAAGGAAAAGCACTGAGCACAGTTTGCTTTCTGGTGCATCCTCTTCTGGGAACTGATGGGGTAATTCCTTTCTCCTGAGCTCATCACTCCTGGGTGAGCCCCAGGACAATGTGCCTCCTTCTCTGCCAGCTGGAGAAATCCAGCCTTGGCACAACAAAAGTGACCCTGTGGGAGGAGCTGCTCCACCAAGGGAGAAAGATTCTGGTGAGATTTATCATACTACTTTAGATCTTGCCCTTTCCCTCTCTTAAAGAATCTTTCCTTGTGATAATTCCTTCAATTTCATGTAACAGGATGGACTTGAGTCTTGTGGGTAGGAAACTGGTCTTAAATTCAGTATCATTAAAAACCTACCCAATTTGTACATCTCACATGGTTTTTTTTTGGATGAGATAATTTGCATGAGCTATTTTAGATGTGGAAATTATATCCACACTTCAACATTGAACTAATGTGTATTTTTTCTTAGGGGCTTTTAAAGGAAATGCAGTGAGATTTTCTTCATTAAGTTCTCCTTGTCTTTTATTTTATTTGAGGTTGTCTTTCATCATTGGGTAGTAGTTTTCATCAGCTTTGTCTCCTTTCTACTCCAACCCCCCTCACACATGGAGATGGTGTTGATATTCATGTGCTTAGGCAGGAATATTGTATTCTGGTTTGTTTTGTGGCTTTTATTTTCATTTGTCCTTTAAAAATTCAAATACAGATTTTGGTGGAAAAGTCCTAATTTTAGAACTTGTGGAGTTCTGGATAGAAAAAATAAAACTGGGGTGATTTCAGCAAATGTTATCTACCAGTTTTTCAATAAACATGGAAATTAATTGCTGTTTATATATATATAATTTTTTTAAGTGTAGTTATGTAGCCAAAGCAGGATGAAACACCATTTGCTTGTTTTCTTACTGACACTAAACTCCAAACAAACTCCATCTGATAAGCAAACATGCCTCAGACACTCATTATACATCATTTAAATATTATTTTTTTCTTTTTAATGGCATAGAAAAATAAAAGTATTGATTCCTAAAATGTAGATCTATGAAACTAAGGAGTGTGTGTTCCCACAGTCACTCAGGGAATGCAGAATTCCCATGGCAAGCAGAAAGCCTCCAATCCTTGCCTGTTGTGTCTCAGAAGAGCACTTTATTAAACAGGCTCCAGGATATTCTGCAGAGCATCCTCCTTGATTCCTACTCTTGAGACACAAAAAGTTAGAAATAATTAATTAAATGGAGTCTTACTAGCTTCCTTCTGAAATCTGGGATAATCCAAATTTCTTCCCCATCAGATGTTCTAGGAATTTTCTCCCCTGGGATTGTAGTATATTCAGTTTCTGGGGTGCATTTTGACTCCAGTGTTTGGTTTAGGGTTTTTTATTGCTATTTTCATTATTATTATTTTGCAGTGACACTGTTGTCACTCAGTTAAGTGCAGTGTGATTCTTCATCCCTACCACAAATAATCTGTGTCCCTAAAGAGAAGGGAATGAAGTGGCAGAACAGCAGGGGGTGCATCCCTGCAAACTTGAGGAATAAAACATTCTTTCAGGAAGAAAACTTGAAGGAAAAAGAGAAATCTCCATTCCCCTTAAATTGAGCTGTTTCTTTGTCTTCTTTAAAGTCAGGAGGGCTGTAGTAAATGGGTAGCCCCGGGCTGTGGAGCAGTTAATTTCTAAGGAGAAGCTGTAGAACACCAACCTGTGCTGGGTCTCATGGCTACAATCCACACACAGCAGTGCCAAAGATTCTTTGTTTATGTGCAGGAATCTCAGTGACAACCGTGTCTCTTGGCAGCCATTGGAAATGGCTGTTATTAAAACCCCTCAGTTTCTCATTAGAACAGCTCCATTGTACATATTGTTTAAATATAGATTACTAATGAAATGCCTTTTTATTGCTTTCCCAGTGAATACTTACAGTGTAAAGTTAATTTGCAGTGTTATGTAAATTCTGTTTAACTTCAATCAAGTTTTTAATTATGTTTTTACCACAGTAATTCCCATTTGATTTGTCATCTCCTGTTAGGTATTTAACATTGCACAGGGTGGTTTTTTTTTTTTTTTCTTCCTTTTCTTTTTTTCCCCTCAGTCTTTGATGTCACCTGGAATAGGGCCTCCCTCAGAAGCTGTGTGAGTTTGATTTCCTTTCATGCAAGTATGATTTAATGAAGAAGAATTACACAAAACCAATATTGGAAATGCTTTATTGTTAAGGTATCGATTGGTGAAAATAAAATTAAACAGGCAGAACTGCCTCTGAGAAGACATCCAGCTATTTTGTTTGCATTTTCCCTTCTCCCTTTCTCTCCTTTGCTCCAGTTCAGTGAACCTTTGGTGCTGGCAGCCCTTGGGTTTCATTTAAAATGTCAGTTGCTATTTAACACCTGATGACCACTCAGGCTGTGGCTGCTTTGCAGAGGTCCCAATTGTCCTCACAAAACGTTTGCTTGCCTGCTGAGCTGATAAACAGACCCTTTCTTTATTTTTCTTCTTCTTGGCAAATTGTCAGCACATTAATCACTTGTGAGATAGGACTTGTCAGGAGGCATCTCAGCTCCAGACACAGGTATTTTCAGCTCTAGGTAGATATTTTTTTCAAATCTCTTTCTGCTGAAATGGAGTGGAAGCAGTTGAAGTCCATCTTCAGAGGTAGAACCTTCTCAAAAAAAAAACCCAAAAAAGATGTATGATATTTTTTTGTACGTATGTAGAAACCTTATATTGAGGTAGAAGCATAGAGATTGGTGTTGCATAATGCTGTGGAGGTTTTATTGGGTGGTTTTTGGTTTTGCTTGAATTTTTCCATTAAAATACAGACTTAAAAATCATAGGTTTGGGTTGGAAGGGACCTTCAAGATCATCTAGTTCCAACCCCCCTGCTGTGAGCAGGGACACCTCCCACTTCCTTTAACTCAGTAGTAATTTTTGCTCAAAACTTGTAGAAGATTTATGGCACATTCTGAATTCAAGCACACTCAAAAAGGCCAAGTTGAATAGTCAAAATCAGCAGCAAAATTAAAAATCTTTGCTTTGGTAAAATACTATAAAATCTAAATCAGTTCTATCTTAAAAGGGTGGTCACATACTTGGGAATTTATTTCTGGAAGGTTGGGTTTATAAAAAACTTAACAGTAGCATGAATGTCCTGTTTATTTTTAGCACTTCAGATACTTAGCTACTGCTTTTATGGAAAAAAAACATAGGTTTGAGTTATTTGCAAAATACTATTCATAGTGTGTTGGTAGATTTTCCCCCTTCAGCTTGTCATGGTATTCTGGTATCATTCTCCTAATGCTATCAATTTGCCTGGTCTTCTATAGAAATGAAAGGGGAAGGAATAATCGACTCTCCCTCCTCAAAAATCACATTTTATATGTAACTATTACAAAGCATTTGATTGAGGTGGGAATTGTGTTTAGTATCTCGTGGGAGTTGTTTGAATTTCTCCTCTTTAAAAATCAATGGGACTTGATGAGCGGTGGATGCAAGCAGTGGAACCCATTAGGATGATCTGATATCACCAGTTGCACCCTATTTAATCTTTCTGTTGGGAGGAGGTAATTAAATTGAATCCATCAGTTTGTGCAGTTGTTGAGGGTTTCCACCAAATCTGCCTTGCAAACTTCAAAAGGGCACAAACTGCATGCACCACCAGAGAGTTTTGCCTCCAGTAAAACATCATCTTGCAGGGATTGTGTGAACACTGAAGATAGAATGGTTTGGATTGGAAGGGACCTTGAAGATCATCTAGTTCCAACCCCCCTGCCATGGGCAGGGACACCTCCCACTAGACCAGGTTGCTCAGTGCCTCATCCAACCTGGCTTTAAACATCTGCAGGGATTGGGGAGGCATCCACAACCTCTCTGGGCAACCTCTTCCAGTGTCTCACCACCCTCACAGCAAAGAATTTCTTCCTTATCTCCAGCCTAAATCTCCCTTCTTCCAATTTGCATCCATTATTCCTTGTCC
>VZTY01021821.1:19913-53685 GCA_013400935.1 Turnix velox
GGAGGTGTCCCTGCCTATGGCAGGGGGGTTGGAACTCGATCTTTAAGGTCCCTTCCAACCCAAACTATTCTATGATTCTAACCCTAACTCCTTCAGCCTGTCCTCAGAAGGGAGTTGCTCCAACCTTTTGATCATCTTCATGACCTGCTCCAACAGCTCAGTGTTCCTCTACTGGTATTTTAACAATATTACATTGATTGTTCCTATACAGTAGGCATAAATGCTTTTTCAATCCTACCTATTTTCCTTCATAAGCATGGAAAGAAAATTAAAATTTGCCCAATTTACCCCCTTTTTTGATATTCCAGAAATAAGAGATACTTGGATTCTCACCTTATGAGCCAAACTTTCTTGAACCCTTTTCCAAAGTGCGCAAAACCTTAACTAGTTATAGGGCTGTTTTGCCTATAGCTCTAAGTGAAAAATTCATCCTAGGTGGAGCTTGGATGGGGCTGAATTTTGAAGCCGTTGGGTAAAAGCAGAGAGAGAAGAGGCTGAGCAGAAGGGAATGCCATTAGCAGGCAGTGACACTGACAGCCGAGCTCTTTAGACAGCTGCACGTGTCACCTCCTGTACTGGGGTCTGGGTCATGCTGCTATTTCTGTCTCTTTAGCACAAATCACAACCTCAACTTTGTGTGTGTGTGTGTGTGCCTGCTCCTTTTGCTTACCCTGGGGCACTTCCTTGGGTGAGTGGAACTTTTAAAGATGCTAAAAATTCTCAGTCCAGTAATGAGCTGTGTGTTTTTACTGCAAAGCCACCAAATCCATGGGTGGCCAGAAAATGGCCACTTTACCCTTCTGTAGGCTTTTTTATAGGGCTTGGCTAGACTCAGGAGAGGCAGCACTGCCTCCCAAACAGTATTGACATCAGAAGGTCTTCAATAGGAAGTCAAGCTATTGAAATTTTTTGGGGAAAAGATGCCCAGAGGAAAACCTTCTGCCTGCTGGCTGTTGTAGTTTCTGGTGGGTCAATATTCTAGATACCACCTGCCAATAGAAAGGCTAAAAACATGCTGTAAAGCTGAAAAAGGGTACTTTGCCAATAAGCATCAAAGTCTAGGAGATGTAGATAGTGCTTACAATGGTGAAGTTATATATTTGACACCACAATTCAAAGGAATTATGACTTATGTTATGCTGATTTACTTTTTTAAATAGTTGCCTCCTTATTTCTTGTACTTTGATTGTACAAGATTGTACAGAATTAGCATTATTTTCCCAAAATTTTATGTTTTCAGTACAGGAGGTAGATGATACATGTCATAAAATAGTGATGTGGAACTATAAATACAATTTAGCTGTTGTTAACTTACATGTTACTATGATTTCCTACCTGCTCAGCTGCCAATACTCCTTTCTTTATATGATGTGTACATTTCCAGACATCCTAAATTCTCCCTGTTGTTCCTAGTGCTGTCCTGTATCTTGCATATGGCTCAAACTTAGTGTCTGTCATCGTATATTTGTCCATTCATATGGAAAACTTGGTCTTTCTGGTGTGAGAGTTCACAGAAATAGGTTCCCAGGACTTTTTTGTAACTAAAGCTAGTTACAAATGTATTTCTCATTGTATGGATTTGCTACATGTTTACTATTTGAAGAATAACACGGAAATTTACTTGTTTCAAAAGTTACCTTGTTAAAATTACAAGCTGCCCTCCTCCATCTGCAAGAGAACAGTGAGGTGGTTGTGTCTCAGAGGAAGGATAAATGGAAACCACCACAACCATGCTGTGTAAGGGATGGAATGGACTGAAGCAATAGCTTGAGCAGTCTGTGGAAAGGCTCTCTCTCTGTGGAAATGATTTTTTTTCACGTTTTTTATTGTGGAAACCCCCAAACCTTCCTGCAGGGTTCATGTTTCTGCCAGGCTGGGCGCTAAGAACAATCCTTAGTGCACTAAATCACCTCATCTTCACCCTGCCATGTCCTACCAGCCAGTAGATTTCAAACCTTTTGTGATGTGCCTGCTTTTGTCAGGTTGTCCCCACCACTGCCTTCTTCCCATGCATTCCCAGGGCCATTGGGGATCTTTGTTTTCACCCTGTTGTCCCTGAGCAGACACACACGCAGCCCCTGGAGCTTTCTGTTCACTTGTGCTGCTCACTCCATCCCTTCCCTCCCTCCCCAACGTGGTCTCCTGATGGAATAAGTGATATTTTAACTCAAATGGGCTACAATAAATTTGTTCTGAATAAGCAGTAGCTTTTACGTGTCATAAATTTTGCCTTTTCCTGCTAATACCTTCTCCCCCCCTCCTCTACTCCCTCCCCTTAACATTTCAGTTCTCTACTGATAAACTCCTTGACATTTAAATACGACTGCAGAGGGCTGGAGGTGGAGAAGTGGGTCAGACAGAGATATCTGACTTTTGTAACAGGATGGATAGGAAGCTCCCAGCTGCTCATGTTTCTGTGGGGATGTCTGCCATCACTGAAAGGAGAGGAAAAAAAGCATGTTTTCCTCTTAAAAGCTCTTTGCACACTTGAGTTTTGGTGCTCTGGTGTGAGATGCTGTTGCTTCAGGCAGGGAAACTGAGGCAGGGGACCAGTGTGTCCCATTTTCCTGCCTGGCAGTGACTGGGATCCCCCCCACTGGCTGCTCTCCCCTGAAGAAGCATGATCAATCTGGCCCTTCCACTCATTCTCTTGGCATGAAACTAAACCTTTAGGCTTTGGATTGAGTTTTTTTGCTTCCATCCCCTCCCAATCTCCAGTTTTTGACCCATATTCTGGTTGCTGAAACAACTGATTTTATTTTACAGTCCTCCAATGAGTACTCAGAGTTTTTTCCCCCAAAAAAATCCTCAACCAAATAATTTCATGTTGTAATAGGGAAGAAAAATACTGTATTTTTGACTGTTTTTCTTGCCTCATCATAATAATATCCTAGTTGCTTATTGCATCCACTAATTGTAACTAGTTTATCAAATCTCTTCTGTGTAGATAATCCAAGAGTGACCCTACCAGTATTAAATGCTTGTTATTAGGAGTGATCACCTTAGAGGACTGTTTTTGGGACCTTATAATGTGGTGTTGTATTTTGATCCTAGAAGTTTTGGAGATTGCCTGTNGGGAGTGGAGAGATCACCTTAGAGGACTGGTTTTTGATACTAGAAGTTTTGGAGATTGCCTGTTTTGTCAGTTGAGTGTCTCTGTGTTTTGGCTTTTTCTTTAAAAAAAAAGGAGAATTTTAATAGTTCTTCTTCCCCCTTTTAAAATAACCTTACTTAAAAAGCCTGTGTGATCATTACAAGATTTCCTTGCTTAATTTTGCGTGCTGAAGGAAAGCTAAAGGTCACTTGGTGAGCAATTTTAGCTAGGATTTTTTTTTAGTGGAAACCACATGTTAGTAACTATTTACATAATCTCTGAAAACTGATGGGCAAATTATGCATGGAAACATGAGCAGCAGTGTAAACAGGTGAGCTGATTTCTGCTGAGATGTGTATTTTGGCTGGAAAGCTGTGTAACTCCAGGCTGGATAAAGGCAGAATTTCTTTTGACTGAAGGAGTTGGTGAATTGTGAGTCCTCTGCTAGAAAAAGGATTTTTCTTTTTCTAAGTAGACCTGTAAAACCCCTCGAAATTGTTCTTTTCTGCCTGTTAGCCAGGTAATTTATTCAACAAGTTTGATGATCTAACACTGGTTATTATTTATGTTAATGTTAGAGATGGAATATATAGTGTCAAATAAATTCATGTTTTCTTAGTTCAGGAGTGTAAGGTGTATATTTAATCCTGCATCTATTTCAAAAGCTGAAAAAAACCAATTTTCTTGACATATAGAGTAAATTTATTTACTTTATATATTTATATATGTGTTTACTTTATTCAGTAATGTATCCTGCTGACATCTTAAAGTAGAAAATAACCCAAAATGTGGTATCTTTCAGCAAAGCTCCTAAAAATAAGCCACTAAAAAGAGTATTGAGGTGCTCTTTGCCAAGAGGGCAGATGTGCTGCTCCAGCTGCTGCCAGGACCAGGGGGAGGGCTGGTTAGAACACCTGGCAACAAATAGCTTAGGTTTTGAGGTAAAAAAACTCTCACCTCCCACCCAGGTTTAAAATGGCTGGAGAGAGGGTGGTGAAAGAGAACATTGTGCTTATTCTTAAAGCAGAGAGTTGAAAAAGTGAACATGACCAAAGGATGAGAAAGTTGACAGCAGCATAAAGATGGTGTGAGGGGAAAGTTGATCTAGTTAGCCCATTGTATTGATGTTTCTGTCTGTGGAATGTGGCCAAAACATCAGCCTCTGATTTAAAATGGCTTTGTGAATGTTTCCTGCTAATGAGAAGCCACTTCAGTGCAAGGCTGTGAGCTGTAACTCCCATTTTGATGGGCAATGTATCCTGCAAAGGGTCTGAGCAGTAGAAACGGATCTGAAAATCATAATGGGGTCACCCTGGCTCTTGGACTTATAATAATAATTTCATTTAAAACCTTGCCTTCTGGAATCAGATGCTTAAAGCAAACTAATAAGATTGTTTTCTATTCCTAAAGCTCCTAGCAGTGCTAAATCCATAAGAAAGATGGAAAATGTAATGTAAAGTGTATCTGAAGAGTTTAAATAGCATTAATTTTGTGATGGTCTTGCAAGTTTGAATGGCTGGTTGGTTGATTGCAACTGATCATTCATGGTTTTAAACATAACTAGCTAGTTAGGTTTGGTTGATTTTAAATCTGAGACTCTAAAAATACTAAAATAGATAGAAAAATATATCACATTGCTTTATTTACTGTATAAGCATCATGTCATTTGTATGTTGCTGTCCTGTTGTTCATATATTAAATGTTTCATTTGTACATAACTCTCTTCTTTGGCAGCAGCTACCATGGTATTTTCTGGATGCCTGAAGAGAGGAAATAATAATAGTTAAAATTTTCAGAATAGTGAAGTTTCTTTCACCTGGCAAACTCTAGCAAAAGCTGAAATTTTATTTAGACTTATTTTTATTTCAAATTAATTCAGATTTCTTTCCTTTTGTGGGCTTCCAGGTACATCCTATCTATTAAATTTTGTTTAGACTAAGCTCTTGGGTGGGCAGATTCTTCAGACTTATCTCCCATGGGTGGCTGCTGCTGTGCAACCAGTGTCATAGCTGATTTCTTAACCCCTTGCTGACACTCTGACAACTCTGTCCTGGACATTTGGGACTCTGTTTTTAGGATTATTCAAAATTCAGTGACCCAGGCTTCAAGATGAAAGTGAAAAATGACATTTCCTTCATTTATACCCCACATGTGCTTTAAAGCCCTTTGAGTGGTTAAGTTCTAGTGACTGCAGAAATTAATGAGAGAGTGATAAGAAAAGAGGATTTACTTGTGTTGCCATTAGGATCTATTAGACTAACCTAATCAAATGGGATCAAACTGTTATCACCTCCTGAGTGTCATTGTCAGTAAATGTAACAGCAAAGTGATTATTCTAGTGTCTTGCTTTAGGGGCAATCAGAATGACTAGAAATTAAAAATAATAAGAGATATGATGCAGTGTTTCTAAGTGTTTAATTTTTAGTCTGTACCAAACAGCTTTGTGTGGTTTGCACTTTGAAGCACTGAAAGGCACTATAGTGCAAGTAAAAGGACTAATAGTTTACGTAGAAGTTATGAAATGAGAATTTTCTGTTTGAAGCACTGAAAGACACTATAGTGCAAGTAAAAGGACTAATAGTTTATGCAGAAGTTATGAAATGAGGTTTTTCTAAGACAAGTACAAGAAATAGGAACCCTGGGTTTAGAGATTTGGGTGATGATTTTTGAGTTTGCCACTTTGCATCTCTTAAAAAAACCTTCCTTTTCCAAAGCAAGGTGCTGCAGCCTTCAAGCTGTGCAGATGTTAATGCCATTTGAAGCCTGCAATCAGTGCAGCAAACCAACTCTTTGGTGTAAGTGGTCCTGTGGGATGTTTATGGAATCAACACTGCAAATGTAAGCAGAGTGAAATGGGGGGAATCTAAATAGTTTCAAGCCATGGCGTGGTTTCAGTCAAAAGCAGTAGAGAATGAAATGTTCATTAAAATCACTTGCTTCAATAAAGGATTTGAGATAGATTTTTTTTTTTTCTCCTTACTGTTGCTCTGTTCTTCCAATATCTCTTCTAAGCAACACTATCATTTGCTGCTGGCAGGATAAAGCCCTAAGGATATTAGAACAGCATGGTTTTTATCTTGGCTATCTCCTGTTTGATGGGAGCTACTGCTTGTGGCTAAAATCTTCTGCAGTGTTTTGGCTTGATTCATGTTCCTCAAGTTTTGTGCAAGGATTAGCATCAGATTCTGTTTTGATTCAGACCTTTTTGTTTTGATCTTCATGCTTTTGAGAATGTGATCTTATATACACAATAAATCCTTAAATAACACCCCAATATGATGGTGCTTGTTTGCTTTTGGAGCTTGAAATACTGGAACAGGTTGCCCAGGGAGGTTGTGGATGCCCCCTCTCTGGAGGTGTTCAAGACCAGGCTGGACAGAGCACTGAGCAGCCTGGTCTAGTGGGAGGTGTCCCTGCCTATGGCAGGGGGGTTGGAACATTATGATCTTTAGGGTCCTTTCCAACCCAAACTATTCTATGTTCATCTTCTACTTGAGTTTTCCTAATGCTTTTAACTGAGATACATACAATAGGTATTTTTTTATTGCTGCTTAGGTGTTCTAATGAAACACTCTATTTTATCTCTGAAGGTTCCAAATTAAGATCAAGCTCAAGTCTGTAGGATTTCTATGCTACAGCTGTGAAATAAGTAACAGTTGTCCCATAATACTTCCATGATATTTTCTGGGATCATTTATTGGTTGTATTCCTGACTTACTGTGTTTGTTAAGCAAACTTCTCCATACATGAAATGGAAGCTTTTTTTCATGCTTTTCTAAATATATTAGGGTAAATAAAGGCTGCTTAGGGGAGGAGTGGCCTTTTACTCTGTTTCTGCAGAGAATAGAACTGGACATCTTTGATGATCAGAAGGAGAATGAGCAGTAACTGCAGCCATTGCAATTGGGGTCCTTGTTGTCAGCCTTTCACTCCTGGCATCTCACAGCACAAGTCCTGGCCAATGTGACAAGGTTTTTCAGTCTGGTCAAGGGCTTAATCTAAAACATGTGACAGGGTATCTGATCCCTCTCATTTACAAGGGTGATTTCCAACTATTCTCTTGGTTTTTTAAGCATGTGTTGTTCTGTTTTATGGGATAGAATCCAGGGTAGTTCCCACTCTGGTTTTGAGACATGGGAGGAAGTTGTTGCAATGTTCTTGTTGATTTTAAGAAGCATCTCATGCCACAGATATCAGGATCCCTGGGAAAACAGCCTGATAATGGGCAGGTAGTTGGTTTTACTCCTCATTTCCCTGCTGCCAGTAGCTGAGGATACTCCTGTCTCAGCCTCATTACATGGCATCACTCAGAGGTGTCACAGAAACTCCTTAGTTATTGCAAAGAACTATTTAAATAATAAGCAGGAGTAGGAAAATAATGATAATGTTGTTGAAGTCTAATTAATCCTTCCAATAGAACAATGAAGAATTAATTCACAAATGGAGAACTCAAATGCAGGGTGTTCTGTCTAAGAATCCAAAGACATTTTTGTGGTCATATTTTATTTGCAGTTTATGGAATAACTTGGTTTTAATGCTGTAAAATTAGCTAGTGTGTAAACTCTTTTGGTTGAGGACTTCAAAACAAACATAACATTGTAGTAACTTGTTATTTTCCCTGTAGAATGTGTGTGCCCTTTCTTTCACTTGGCCTTGTGTGCTGCTTGATGTGGTTTTGTCTTTTGGTGTACAACCCACTGTGCTCCAGCTCCACACTTTGATTAAATGGGATTATGAAGTGTCTAATTATAATATCTTCAAGTTATTTCACTCCAAAGGATTGGCTCTGGTGGATGAGCAACATGTAATGGGGGTGCACACATTTTTAGTCCTCTCATTTTTGTTATTAATATGTGCACTGGGATCTTGCCTTTTGGCCACCATCATGGAACTGTTTATGATGGCAGCAATACACAGAATAAAGAGATAATGCCTCTCACAAATGCTAAACTAGTAGTTAATTATTTTATTACAGTGGCAAAGTCTACATTGGAATTGATGTATGACATGTGAGTGCAATATCCAAAATACAAAGTGAAGAGCTGTTCTGTTTGTTTGATTTTTATTTTTTTTTTTATGGATGTGAAGCAAATGTTAAGACAGTTTTTCAGGCAAGAGGAAAATAGATAAGATGGTGTGTGTGGGTTTTTGTAGCTGATTTGGAGCCTAGAACCATAACAACAAACAAGAGTTGTGTGTTGTGCAGAAACCTGTCTTTGTCTCTCCCATCAACTCATTTAACCTCTTTGAGCAGTAGCAAGGTATTTAAAGAAACTCAATTTGTTGTAAAAATAGATTCAATACCTAGTTTTCCTGCTTTAACACAGCTTGATGCATGTAGGATCTGGTGAAAATCACAGGGGGGTTACTTTTGGAGCAGAGCAGATTTAGTGCCAAGTTATTCTTAGCCTGAGTCTGGAGGACTTCTGGTTTGTGTGCTGCTGGGCTGTGTTTTAAATTAATGCTGGATGTAACTGGCATTAGTTAAGGGGAAAAGCACTGTCTGCTTCCATCATGCAAGGTAAAATTAGTGTCCAAATCACTAACAACTCATTTTTCAGGCATGGGAGCTGGTTGCAGGGCAGTGCTGTATGGGGAAGCAGTAGCCCAGCTCTCTTCTTATATTGTGCTTGTTAATATTTTCCTTCTCCTTCTATCCTTTGTGTTGACATTCAAGTTAATCAGTGACTTGCAACACCCTAAAAGTATTGATGAAAAGCCTGTGAACCCAATGTGCTTCTGTAAAATGAGTTTCCTGCTTAAGCAGATATTTCTCTAGTAGTTGACACAAACCAGGCTCAGAGGGGGAGGCAGAGGTGAGCTGGTTGTGTGATTAATTCACCACGTTCTGGGGTTAGTTCATGTTTGTAGTAGAAAGAAGACTCTAGTAAATACTGAGCCAGATGCTCCACCTGTGTCCTCAGCTGAAGATCTGGCCTGAATAATTTATTGAGGTGGTGTCCTCTATGTTCCCTTCACCCAGAGGTCTTACCATAAAAGCACTAGAATTATGAAAACTTCCTCTTTTTTTTTTTTCTTTGCCTTTGTTAAAGTAGTGGGGCACTATAGGCAGTCCTACTGGTGTGGAATAACAAAATTATATGCAAATACTACAGGTTATATATTGTAAAAAGGGAAAAATCACCCATTTGTAACCATTTTCTCTCAAATACCTCCTAATTGCAGGTGTGGAAGTCATTCTTGTAATGTTTTAAGGACACATTGCAGTGGTTTATTTAATTTTCTTAAGATTAATGAATAGACCGTGTTATTCCAGATAACCTAGAGATAAGGAAATTGCATCCAACAAGAACTGATCATCAGTAATTCTTTCTTTTTGAAGGGATAAGTATTTGGTGACAACTTTAGTGTGATCTCCCAAGCAGCACAGGAAATTTCACTTTAAATACCAGCTTTCAAAGAGGTAAATACTCCCTCCTGCCTTGCAGGACAGCTGAACCTCCTGATTTTCCCCTGTTTTGTTTTTTTCTGATTTTCCTTTTTGTGTAGGAATGTCTAAATATTATAAAAGGTCAGGTGCTTTCTGTCCAAAGTAATGGATTGCTCCAGGCTTTAAAAATGATGCCTGTTTATGGTCCTGCCATCTGCAGGAGCAGGGAGCTCCTGTGGTGAAGTTACTGTATTGATCTGTCACTAGCTCTGCCTTGTCTGCCAAATGAAAAATGGCTTCAACTCATAACCTGGGCCAGCACTTTTCTTATTGTAAGCCAGACAAAAATGCCATTGATCATCTATGCTGAAGTGTTCTTTTCACAGCTTGCCAGCATCAACACACTGTTGTCCTCACTCAGGGCTAATTAGCTAATAATTTAATGCAAGTGAGACAGCAGTCTTGGGGCATTTCAGCAGGGAAGGGAATAACTTTAGAAGTGTGGGACCTTTTTAAAGCCTTATCTCAACTTTTATGCTCTCTCTTCAAGTTTGATTTCCTCTGCACTAAAGAATAACAGGCTGCTTAGATTGAGGTCTGCTGTCACTTTGGGATTTATAGGAAGCAAATCCCAGATGTGCTCTTGGTATCTGCAGTATTGTCTGTGGTGCTCCTATTTTCTCACTCAAACTTGAACTTTATGGTTGCTTCTTCAGTGAAATCAAATAGTTCATGAATCACAGGGTTCATGAGCTTACAGATAAATTATACCTTTTTGGGTTGGTTCATTTTGCTCTAACAATATTTTGGTAAAAAACCAACCAAATAAAAAAAAAATCCACCACTAAATTGTTTTATTTTTCTGTGATCGATCCTTCTTCCCAAGCAGTATTTATTTTATCTTCTTACTATTGTACAGGACAGATATTTGCAAGGAAATTCAGGTTAAAAGCATTGGAGGGGATGTAATCTCCCATGAGTTGAAAACTCAGAGGAGTTTCCCACAAGGTTTTTTCTTTTTTGATCTTGATAATTCAAATATTTGGATAATTAGGTGTATGAATTCAGATTGCTTGCCTCCAGTCCCTGGCTGCCTATAAGAAGCAATCAGCACAACTTCAAATGGGGGTGGCTTAATGTCTTTTATTTATCTTGTGAGTGGTTCTCCTGGCTTGTCTTGTACTCTTATGGTGGCAAAAGATACAGCCTGTACAGAGTTTCTTCCAGAACAAACAGTGATAAATGATTCTGAAATATAAATGATTCTGAAATATAATTGCAAGCATTTCACCAAAAAAAGATGATGGTAGACATCATTTAGCAGTTCTCAGCTGTCACTTAAAAACTCTTGAAGGCAGCATCTTCTTTGCCCAGCCAGTTTTAGGCCACATCTTATTTTATATTCCAGAATTAGGCATGATTCAAGTTGCATCTTTGTTTTCTGTTCCCCATCAGTGAGCAGAGTGCGAGGCAGGGATGTACAGGAGGCAGAAGAAAACAGATAATCCCTCAGGGAAGTTTAATTCTTCACGTTTCAAAACATTAATTTTGCTGGAGTGTGGGTGCATATGTTAATTTTGGGGAAAAAAAAATAAAAAAATCTATGAGGACATTTAAAGTTTGCTTGAAGTAAAGGGAACTTTTAATCTCTGAAAGCATCCCCTAAGTGCAATTAACTTATTCTGATCTGCTGATGACTCAACAGATGCTTCTGTAAACTGGAACACATCTGTCAGATGACAGAAGTGATGTGCTGCTCTGTGTGATTCAGAATTTCTGGCCTTAAGTGGGACCTATTGTGATAAATATCACCTAAATAGCAAAGAAACCCACCTTTTCAACAGTCCTGGAATAAAATTTCATAACACACTATCTGTTGTCCCTCTCTGGAAGCTGCTAATGTCCAGCTCTTCCTTCATATCTTTTTAAAACTTGCTTGGGTTTTTTTTTTTGGCATCTTCTTGTCTCTTTCTAGTACATCCAGTCTACTGAGTGGTATTTTTAATAAAACAGCAGAAGTGAAGATTTTTCTAAGCCTTTTTGGAGACTCTAACCAGTTCAACTGATTTTTTTTTTCTTTTTGGGCTACACCCCATCTGTCTAGGAAATAAAGAAAATCCATTAGTAGTCCACACATGAGCAGCTTATTAGTTCATTTGGTGTGTGCAGTACAGTGATTCAAGAATGATCTAAAATATTCATCCACAATTACTGGTGCAGCACAGTTCAAAGTGCTTCAAATCTGGGGGTTTGCCTGAGAAATTTAAGGAAAAATAGCTGCAAATTGATTCTCTATGCAATTAATGAAACATTTTATTCTTATGTAAATATTAAATGCCAGGGTGGGGGGTTTTTTCCCCTTTTTTTTTTTCCCTTTCCTCTCACTCAGCTCCCCCTCTCTGACCTCCATTATGTGTTTGTTTGTTTTACAGGATGGTGGGTGGGCTGGCATGGGGGCATGTTCTCCTGGGAGGAAGAATTAATAGCTGAGTCCTGTGACTCATTCAGTGAGCAAACAGCTGTTCTCCCTCTAATTCACCCCTCCTCAGATGTCCATCCCACTCGGGGAGGGGAGCTGCCAGAAGGCAATGTTTGCCTCTCTTGTTGGAGCTCTCTGTCCATTTCCTTAAAGAAAACAGGAAAAATCACTTTCTTTTACCAAATTAACACATAAAGGGGAGATGTGGATACATCTCTCCCCCTCAGCCAGCTCTTCTGTGGGGACTTCACACCTCTCTCTGTTGGAGGGACACTGTGGGCACAGTGACAACCCCATCCTGATGTCCAAGCTAGACTTTCCAGGGCTCAGTGCTCCCAGAAGCAGTGGCTTTGCCACAGCAGTGGCTGTTCCAAGCCAGAGTTGGATGCTGGTGGCTTTTATGTGGGTTAAAAGCTCTTGGCTTGTTGGTGAGAAAAGGGCTTTTGAGGACAGGGAGAGGAACGAGGGGATGTTTGTGTGGCTGTTGAGGAGCCAAGTCGTCGAGGCAGGGCTGGGTTTTTTTGTTTAGGGTCTCTCCCTCCCTCTTTCGGTGTCAGGGAAAATTAAGCAGAGTTCTACAAATGCTATCAGTGGAAGAACTGAAGAACAGCCTGCAGGAAAACTTGGAAGATCCCAAGGCAAACTTCAGCTTGTTTTGCAATGACTTGTCTCTCCAGCTCAGATGTCCACCCAGGACACAAATCGTGCAGGGCAGCCTGCTCTCCTTTGCCTCTCCAGCTGCCCATGACCTGGGCTCTCAGCTTGGGGCATCCTGGTGGGCTCAGCCTAAGGGAGACCCCAAACCCTTTCCTCCAGCCCTCTGGGGGACCAGAAAACCATGTTCTGTGGCTGCCAGTTTGGAATCACTTGCCTTAATGACCTGAAGGGGGAATGCAAGGGGGGAAGACTGCTTCTAGCTATTAAATCCCAAGATCTGACTCTTCCTCTGTGGAATCTGGGTGGTTATCCCTTCTGGTGCTTTTATTTCTCTGACATTAATTGGCTTGGATCTCTGAAATAGTGTTTGCCTGTGTATTCCTTGGGTCTCTGTGTAGCAGCTTTCCTGCTTTTCTCCTCCCTGGTGTGAAAGCAGAGGCTCACAGGAGCACAGCAGCTCCACACGTGTAGATGGAGGTGCTCAGTCTTCCAGGATGAGGTGTTCAGAGTGTGGTTGTACTCAGTGAGCTGATGTGAAAGCAGTCAAGGAAAAGAACTCTGCAGTGGATAGACTTGAACATGCATGAAATGCCTGGCTTCACATTTAGAGAGATGGGGGTGTCAGTTGATGACAAACTCAACATGAGCCAGCAGTGTGCACTTGCAGCCAAGAAGGCACCAACCAAATCCTGGGTTGCATCAAGAGGAGTGTGACCAGCAGGTCCAGAGAAGGGATTTTGCCCCTCTACTCGGCACTGGTGAGACCCCACCTGGAGTTACTGTGTCCAGTTCTGGAGCCCTCAACACAGGAAGGACATTGAGCTGTTGGAGTGGGTTCAGAGGAGGCCATGAAGATGGTCAAAGGGTTGGAGCAACTGCCCTATGAGGACAGGCTGAAGGAGTTGGGGTTGTTCAGCCTGGAGAAGAGAAGGCTCAGAGGGGACCTCAGNCAGTGATTTTTAATTAATGAGTTGACTCGCAGCAATATAGGATGCTAGAATTACTTTTGTTTTCTCTTCCAACTTTTTTTCCCTTAAAGTGGGTCATGGCTTGAACTGCTTTCTGTTCAAAATGCCTGTTTACCACTAAATTATGTTCTTCTTTAACTAAAAGGGAGGAAATACCTTTCTTTTTTTCCATTCCCACGAGTGGAAGATAATGACAGGAATGGAAATTTGTATCTGGATCAAGTTGAAATCATTATTAGGCAGGGATAGAGAAAAAAAACCCAAAACACTGATTTCACATTGCTCACCATTAGATTTTATTTCAGATAGGAGAATGTGGGAGAAGGAGCTGAGTTTTATGTTTTCTTGAGATAGTTTAGATATTGCTCTTTTGGTTTTGAGAAAGAACACACTGAACTTTAACTTCCTCTGTTTTAAGAAGTTTAACTGGAGGGTGTTTTTCTTTCTACTTTTAAGTTCAGAGCCCTCTTTTTGTCGTGGTTACTTGAGGCACGTGGAAAAAGGAAGAGTTTTTTTGAGCTATCAGCTAAATTCTACTTAAGGTTATTGGTAAATGAGGAAATCCAACTCCAAACTACAGGCCTGAAGTCAAGGAATACCTTCCACATTAAAAAAAAATATTAAAAAAATACTTTTTAGCTAGGAAGAAAGGAAGAGTTTTTTTGAGCTATCAGCTAAATTCTACTTAAGGTTATTGGTAAATGAGGAAATCCAACTCCAAACTACAGGCCTGAAGTCAAGGAATACCTTCCACATTAAAAAAAAAATTTTTAAAAAATACTTTTTAGCTAGGAAGAAAGGAAGAGTTTTTCCTTATAAAACCTGACTGCAAAGCTCTGAATGTGTTTAAAGCTTTCTGTGATTGTTTTTGTTTATTTTTTCTTCAAATTATCCTTTAAAAACCATCACTGCTCACTTTTGTGCTCCCTTTCTGCACAGGTTTCTTGCAGCCCTTCTTCATCCTGGGTTAGGGAGGAACACTTTCAAAGATGAAATAAAACATTTTGCTCTGAAACAAAAGACATATGGTGTAATGGGAGATGTAGTTCTTTTCATTTTCTTTCACCCCTGCATTTTTCCTTTAATTTAGATTTTCCTCCCCCCCAAAAAAAAAGAATACCTGTGCATCACATGCAGCTCCAAGCCATCAGCTACTGAGCTTCAGTAGCAACACCATAAAGATTAAAAAAAAAAGTATTCTACTGCCAAATGTAAGACATTTGTTAGTCTCAGAGATGATGGCTTAATTTTTAGTATTCCTTGGTGGTTTATATCTTGACATTTCTTATGACCTACAATTAAAATGACTTCAGTGGAGTCTCAACTTGTATCCAGATTGCAGAGTGTGGTGGAGCCGTCTCCAGGGAGAGCCTCGAGCCGCTCGCTAAATCAATTTGTTCTTTTCTCCAAACAGATTAAATGTGTTTTACCACTTTTTAAATTAAAAAATAAATAATCCCCGATGACATAAGGGCTATGACATGGAAAATTTAAAATGCTCTCTGTGCATTTTAAAGGGTAGTAATTTTTGAGGCTGGTGCTGCACTGATAGTATTCCACCAGAGAGAGAGAGAGAGAGAGAAATGAATGGTTAAAAACAAGCATGTCTAATCCTGTCTCACTCTTCTGCTGGTCTCCTGTGAGAATTAAGTTGATGGCCCACGACTTGGGTGGGTGCTAACTGCTAGATGTGGAAATAATCTTCTTTAGCAAAGCCTGAGACACTGCTTCTACTACAGCTCCTCCTTGGAGTAATGGATTTGGGGTTTTTTACTTGTTTTTATGCATGCTCCTTGTTTTCAGGCCAGAATTCTCCTTTAGGAAGATTAGCAGCAGGACTCACTTTGCTGTGAGGGTGGTGAGACACTGGAAGAGGTTGCCCAGAGAGGTTGTGGATGCCCTCTCAATCCCTGGAGATGTTTAGAGCCAGGCAAGATGAGGCATCGAGCAACCTGGTCCAGTGGGAGGTGTCCCTGCTTATGGCAGGAGGGTTGGAACTTGATGATCTTCAAGGTCCTTTCCAGCCCAAACCATTTGATGATTCTATGACTCATTCATGCCCTTAGTTGGTGCTTCAGGTATATTTTTAGCAGATGACTCCTACCTAGAGTTTATTCAGTGTCAGACAGGAGAAGCAGTGGGAAATCAGAAGCTTCTGGTGCTCTGCAAATGTGCAGAGGATACAGAGGCAGCTGTACATGGGGAGAGTGAGATGCATGTGCTGTGCCAGAAGCTGCCTTTGTTCCTTCAGACCCTCTTTCATGGCTGTGCTTGAGTGGATTATTGTTTGAGGCTCTGGAAGTACAATGGGATATAAGGAAAAGGGAAGGGGGGGGAAGGGAAGGGAGAGAAACTTTTCTGAGATGGAACAAAACAAACTAAAAAAGTGGCTGCGGAAATAGATGGCAAATGGGCTCTAATAATGGGATTTTACAAGAGATGTCCAATCTCCAGAACAATGGTTCAGTTTAAGCCAAGATTAATAGAGCTCGTTATCCTGTGCCTATGAGTTGGCAGCTTGGTCCTCTGCTATAAACAGATGCCAGTGGACGTGCTGCTGTCTGCTGCTGACTAGGTGGGAGCTGTCACTGCCCTGGTCACTTGTGAAATAGTGACAAACTGCAAACTTTTACTTGTTTTGGATTCATCTGTCTCTAGGCTGATTTTTTTAGCTACTGCTGCAGAGCTGTTAGGCTGGAGCAAGGGCCAAGAGGAGGAGGAGGAGGAGCAGCCTGGCTGAGGCCACACAGAGCTGTTTCAGGGCTGAAGGCTCTTGTGAAGAGCAGGCACAGCAAATCCTGCATGTCACAGCTTAGGACAAAGCCACCTGCATCAGGGGATGGTTTCACAGCAAAGCAGGAGCATGAGTCTTCAGTAGGATGCACCAAGTGGCTGTCCTCTCTGTCTTTAGTCTCTTCCTCCTGGTTATCCCTCCTGACCCAGCCAAGTGACTTGTGTGCAGTCCCCAAAACCTGTGATGTGGGGCTTTTCTCCCACAAAAACCTCCCCAAGATGTTGGGCTGGGAGGGAGGTGGGTGTCAGCACCCAGAAGTTGAGGAGTTCCAGATCTGTGTGCAGTCCCCAAAACTTGTGGTGTGGGGCTTTTCTCCCACAAAAACCTCCCCAAGATGTGGGGCTGGGAGGGAGGTGGGGGTCAGCACCCAGAAGTTGAGGAGTTCCAGATCTGTGTGCAGTCCCCAAAACTTGTGGTGTGGGGCTTTTCTCCCACAAAAACCTCCCCAAGATGTGGGGCTGGGAGGGAGGTGGGGGTCAGCACCCAGAAGTTGAGGATTTCCAGAGCTGTGGGAGGGAACAGAGACAACAGTGATGCTGGCCTGGGAGTTTTAGGGTCTTTGTGCCTGTCCTAAGCTCATATGCAGAGTCCAAATGAGAATGGAGCTGGAAAAATGTTTCTTCCANCCAGAGCTGTGTGCAGTCCCCAAAACTTGTGGTGTGGGGCTTTTCTCCCACAAAAACCTCCCCAAGATGTGGAGCTGGGTGTCAGCACCCTGAAGTTGAGGATTTCCAGAGCTGTGGGAGGGAACAGAGACAACAGTGATGCTGGCCTGGGAGTTTTAGGGTCTTTGTGCCTGTCCTAAGCTCATATGCAGAGTCCAAATGAGAATGGAGCTGGAAAAATGTTTCTTCCAATGATGTGATGTTTTTCATGTGTGTGGAACAACCACGATGGCTTCTCAGCATCAGCCATGCACTCTGTGTGGTTTTAAAGTTCCATTAGAACTTCCAGAAAACCCGAGTTCCTAGAAACTCTTGAGTTCATAGAGGGTTGTGATGTGCAACAAGGACTGCATAGAGTATTTAAACACTGGAGAAGTTTGTAAATTCTCCTGCAGAGCAGCAGTACTCTTGAGGACCAATAAGGTCCTTATTTAGGAAGTGCAGCACTTAGTGTTCTTCACTTATGACTCAGATACAGCCCTGGATAAATAAGAAGTTGGGGTTGCCAATACACTGTGGTTTTTTCAGGAATTTTGTGCTTTAACATATCCTGCAGTTCAAGGAGAATATTGCTAGAACATGAAAATAGGTCCTGAAAGTAGAAAACCACCCTGAAGTGCACCTGCCTTATGTATTTTCACAAGAAGGTTGGACAACACACTTTACCTTTGCAATGAGAATTTCTCTCTGTTTTGTATTTGCTGTCTCTTCATTTTTATTTGGGAATGTGGAGGCCAAGTGGTGTTTTGTGTACAAAACCTGAAGGTTTTACTGTCAGTTAGTTAAGTGCTGAGTCTGTAAACAGTGAGATACCCTGGGATCCCTCTTGCTTGCCTTGGAGAAGGCTGAGGAAGAAAAATGAGGCACCAGGAAGATCTATGATAATCCTGTCTCTAAGAGCTGGTGGCCACCAGATGGGAGCAGGTCAT
Source organism: Turnix velox (assembly GCA_013400935.1). Lineage (NCBI taxonomy): Eukaryota > Metazoa > Chordata > Aves > Charadriiformes > Turnicidae > Turnix > Turnix velox. The sequence goes on from VZTY01021821.1 coordinate 37,891, forward strand.
GAGAAGAAAGCAGGGAGAGTTGTTTGTGCTTGACTCAAGTCCATTGAAATGATATGGATGAGACTTAGGAGGCCTGAGATGAACTCTGTGTTGCTTCCCTGTTGGGTTTCTTTCAGTTCCTCTCTTCCTTTTTCTTCTGTGCTTTAATTTTAAGACTTGCTGCAGTGCATTTTGCTTTGGGTGTCTCCTTAATGTGTGTTGACCTTTTCTGTTGATCCTTTTTGGCTAAATCTGTAAGAAACAGAGTTCCTTGTTATAAAGAATATTGAAACCATCTTGAGTATTGGACCTAGAAGGCTGGGATTGGTGGCAGGGGCTGCAGGGGTGGGGTGGGGACATCCCCTGGGCTGCCCTTCAGGAGTTTCTCCAAGGCTGTCCCAGACTGCAGTGAGAGCATCCTTAGGGGGGACTGGGATAAGTGGAGGAAGAGACTGGGCTGCAGCTGGGGAAAGGAGCAGTGAGAGGACAAAGGAGAGGCAAGGAGGAGCAGACAAACCATTGCACATGTAGCCCACAGCCTCCTGTGTCACCTGTCACCTCTCCAAAGGTGTGGGGATGGACCCATGGGTCAAGCATGGCAGGAGCAAGGAGGTTAGGCTAGGAAAGGGGGACAAGAAAAGGTGTTGCACTGAAGTGGAACTTCAAAAAGGGAGGAAAATTGTTTCCTGAGCTGCTTAGTTGTCTTTTTCCCCCCTTCAGCTCCTGAAACAGTAACTAGAAGTGCAGCAATTAGCATTGCAGAATTCCTTGAGTTGAGGTTGTTTTGCCCATGATATACAGACAGCAGTTTGGGGGGGGGAGTCTTGTACTACTTTTCTACTTTTTGAGTCTTTACAACTTTACTTTTGAACTTTGGAAGCCTGGAGATGCATCCTGTTAAAACAAGCAAGCAAAAAAAGATGAAAACTTAGATTTTTGTATGACTGTGAGTCTTCAGAGAGAGGTGGCTTTGGGGAAAAAATCCTATTATTGCAGGAAACACACTAAAATCACCAGAGATGGCAACCCTGCTGTGTTGCCTTTCCTCACCTCAGCTTCTGCAGCCCTCCCTGGTCAGTCACCTCCTTTTGCCATATTGATTTTTACACTGTAATCTACTCTGAGCAGGAGTTTTGTCTATTATGCCCTTGTAATGCACCACATATGCATTACTCTAGAAATAATCTAATACAAAGTGACTGGGATTTCAAGCATCGTTGCCAAAAAAAAAATCAAAAAAAACCACTTGGCCAAAATAAAAAAAAAAAACTTTGTGTTTTTGTGCTCCCTCTGCTGGATCTGGGAGAGCAGAAGATAGAATCAGAGAATTATTTGGGTTGGAAGGGAGCTTAAAGATCATCTCCTCAATCTAACCAGTTCACACCTGGTTAGATTGGGATCTAGTAGGTATTTTTGGGGAGAACATGGTGCTTTCCAGATCCTGGAACTGCCTCATGTGGCACTGGATGTGTGGGCTGGGATAACTGTTGCTAAAGGTATGGGTTTTAGTAATTTTTTTATTCTTTATCAATGAAGAGAATAAATATGGCTGCAGAACTAATACTGAATGTAACAAACAATTTATTTCTAATAATTTAGGCTTTTTAGGTCAACTGTAACTTTTGCATCATATGAGTGTTTTATTACACAAGTGTTTGCTCCCACACCTGGACCTTAGAGAGGGACTGGTTGCCTTTTTTTCTTCTTTTTCCCATAAAAATGGCTTTTTCATGTTTGCTGGAAGTTTCTTTTGCATGAAAGTTACTTGCAAGTGGGTTTCTATAAGGAAACCTTGCCTGCCTGCTCAGACAGCACACAACAAAATACACACTGCCCATAAACCATTCCCTGGCCTCCCTTTGCAGTCCATCTTTATAATTAAAAAGCATTTCCTAGAAGTCCCAGTGCTGTGCCAATGCAATCCATAAACTTGCTTTGTTTTGCTGCAGACAGGATGGTGGGTTTTGAGGTATTTTGATGTATTCACTTCAGTGGAATTTGGGGTTGAGTTTATTTTTTTAATGGCACTTAGCTCCCAGCAGTCAGCCAGTACCCTTTAGAAGGAGAATAAAAGAGACTTCAGCATGACCTTTAGCTGAAAAAACCCAACTGTTTGGTCCAGAAAATGTTGATACAAACCTCCACAGCATTCTTATCTTTTTCTCATCTCACCATTACAGGCAAGAAAACCTGTAAGATTCAAACTGCTGTAAGCAGTCTCAGAAACTTGGGGATGGCAAAGTAGGGCTGGAACCCCCAGCCCATCTTCAGATATAGTCCTAGGACTCATAAGTGTTCTTAATTCATTTCAGATCTGTTCCATGAGCTGCTTCAGATGCTGCTGTGTCATACATGAGAACTGAAGTGTGATGTGTCTTTATTTTTCTTGCAGGAAAATGGATCTTGTGATGTGAGGAAAGTCTCCAGCTACCCAGAGAAGAAAGGCCAGTGGGAAGCATTCAGGTAGGAGAGCTCTGTGGACCACCAGGTGGTGAAAACACTCCTGAGCCTTCAGTCTTTTTGCAGATGGTGCATGGTGGTGTTATTCTTTAACAGCTGATCTGGTCACTATTGAGGTTTATTTGTTGTTTTAAGGATGGGTCCTATTTGGTCAATTGATTCCAACAACAAACCACTGCAAGCAAAGCCCTCAGTATAAACATTCCTCGGGCTATCCCTGGTAGAATATTGATCCTGATACAGAATACAAACAAATTACTCTTTGCATGAGCCATTCAAGCTATAAAACAGGGCAATAATAGGTTCTATTTGCTGCCAATAAATGTGCATTTATTATAAACCAAGTAGAAATCCCTGAGTAGAAACGAGCAGTAGTTTGGATAACGTGTTCAATAGCTCATGTCCAATTGTTGTTCCACAATTAAAGGAACCACAGAGTGGCCACTACAGGGTTTCTCTTGCCTCTCCTCCTGAGGAAAACATCTTTGCAAGCTTGTTCTGTTGCTGCTTTTGATTTGTTTAGAGAGGTTTTTATTTTTAAATATATTTAAAATACTTTATAAAACAATAGGCAAATAAGTTTTGCCTTATTTCCAGTGTAGAGCTGCTCAACAGTTTGTTCTATATCTTAATTTTCTTGTGGACTGGTTGCATTTCCTTCCACTGGTGTGTGAGCCACTTCCCCTCCTTATCATACCCCCATGGCATTTCTTTGAATTAAGAAACAGCATTAAATAAACTTTGGTGTATTTGTGGTTTCGAATTCAGGGTTGGAGAGGATTCAGGACCCTTGTGCCCATTGCATTGAGGATTTGTGGATGATAACCTGTTTCCCAAAGAAAAAAACTTAATGAGCATCAGAATGTAGGTTTTATTTTTTAAGATCTGCTGTACTATGGTCATACAATCCCCCTCATCTGTATTTCCAGTGCTGAGCTTTGATGAGGTACAGACAGTTGACCCTAAGGCATTTCTTGATGAACATTTCTGTCTACTCTGCTCTCAGCCTCGAAAAACTCAACCTTTTCAAGAGCTGGATGTGGAAGGGAGGGGAAATGTGTAAGACTAATATTTATAGGCTGAAAGAGAGGGGAAAGACTAAAGTGTAAAACTTGCTTCCAGCAGAAATGCCATCCCTCTTAGTTCTGATAATTAGAAGCATTTCTGACATGGCTACAAAAGCAGGTTGGTGTGTGTGTGTGCCTGCCATTTGCTTTGCTTTTATGTCTTCTTTTTTGTGTGGTGATGCTTTCTTCTATTTTATTTTAAGACAAAACCCAAATTTCAGCTGATACTCAGCTGTTATATTATGATTCATCCATACTCCTACATTTTAAATGATTACTTCCAAGTGCTTACACATGATTGTTTGTAAAAAATGGATGGTGATTGTTCAAGTTCATGTTTTGAGTATCTTTTTCATAATATTTAGCAAAGCTTAGGTGCATAAATCCTTTCATTAATAGTTCAGACAGAAATCATACTGGAAGAGGAGAAGGGGGAGAGGTTTTAAATGTGCTGTAATTTTAGCTGGGAGAAGATCTTGGCTTTATTAAGAAATAGAATAGTAGTGATTATAACTCTAATTGGAGATTTAGAGGACGTTTCAAATGGATTTTAGTGATATAGAGTATAGTGTATTTTATGGCCCTGAATATAAGTTTCAGACTTTGGGCTTTCATCATAAAAATCATGTGTGCAGGCATAGAAATACAGCAAATAATTAAAAAAGAATAACCAAAAAAAAAGAGGAAAAATAAAAACCTTACTAAAAAAATACCCTGTCTTAAAAACTGCATTCCTGAAAACTTCCTGGAGATATCCCTGGGTTTGGATCCTGGTTTTTAAAAATAAAAATAAAAAAAAATCCAGGGAGAAACTTGGGAAAGAAGTTCCTTGCTGTGCTTTCAGGTCATGTGGCCTCACTGCTGTAGAGCTGGAATGTTTGCCATGGTATTTCCGGAGGATTCATAAACACACAGAAGGAACCAGGGGGGTTGGGAGTTTGTTTTTTTTTTTTTTATTATTGTGTTTTCCCCTCTCCCCCTTTCTTTTTTTTTTTTCCTTTTTCNAAGCTTAGGTGCATAAATCCTTTCATTAATAGTTCAGACAGAAATCATACTGGAAGAGGAGAAGGGGGAGAGGTTTTAAATGTGCTGTAATTTTAGCTGGGAGAAGATCTTGGCTTTATTAAGAAATAGAATAGTAGTGATTATAACTCTAATTGGAGATTTAGAGGACGTTTCAAATGGATTTTAGTGATATAGAGTATAGTGTATTTTATGGCCCTGAATATAAGTTTCAGACTTTGGGCTTTCATCATAAAAATCATGTGTGCAGGCATAAAAATCCAGCAAATAATTAAAAAAGAATAACCAAAAAAAAAGAGGAAAAATAAAAACCTTACTAAAAAAATACCCTGTCTTAAAAACTGCATTCCTGAAAACTTCCTGGAGATATCCCTGGGTTTGGATCCTGGTTTTTAAAAATAAAAATAAAAAAAANCAATTTGTCTGGGATCGTTTCTTAATGCAGTAACCTGGCAAACTAGGTATTAAGCCTAAATCTGCTATTTAGAGGGTCTTAATGGTTTACTTTTGGCATGTGTCAGCGTGAGTGGCAGTCACTAATCTGACTTGATAGCTGTCATCTTGCAAGCCAGAGGATTGCAAACAAAAGCTGAGCTCTCCAACCAGCTTCCAGTGAAGAGCCATTTCCTAAGTCCTGCTGCTGCAGGGTAGAATCTTCCAGTCAAATCAGAAAAGCACAGAATTATTTCTGGCTCTTGGGATAGGAGGGTTAAGATTATGCAAACCTCTTTTTCCTCACTGTAGGAATCCTCCTGAGACTTTGCAAAGACCAGCTTGTGCTGGGATTGGGAAGATCTGGGTGTCTGTGATGTTATGGATGTGTTGTGACTGTGGTAGGATGTGTTGAAGGAGACCCTACAGTCCCTCTTTCACCCTGGACCTGGCAGAGCTTCATCTTCTCCTCTTCCTCCTCAGCTGAGCTGCCTGTTGAGCAAGGACAGGGAGCTGATCCATTTTAAAAATAACCCGTCAAAAATGAGGAGGGAGGGGGAGGATGAATGGACTATTTTTAGCTTCACCCACTGTGTTTGCTACACTATGTTCCATAAAGCTGTCCTGACACTACAGGGAAGGTTGGGAAGGGGGGAGAGAGGGGAACTGGGAACAAGTGGCCAGAGGTGGGAACTGCTTGTTCCAGCTTTGGGTGAAAAGTGACTCCAGCAATGTGGCTGCTTGGGGGCATGGTCAGTGGAATGTTTCTAACCATATCAGGATGGGCTTGTTGCTGAGTCAGATTATAAACTACATCAGACCCTACAAAAAGGCAGCATAGTTTGTCTTAGAGCTTTCCTTTAAAGTACAGAACAGTAGATTCTTTTTTCCTCAATTCAGGCACATTGAGGAGGAGCCCAACCCAAGAGCTTGGGTTCTGAACATGGAGAGGATTTCCTCAGTCCTTCCTCCTCTTTTTTTTTTTTCACCAAGCTTTTTGAAAACTATCTTTAAGTGGGACTAATTAATGATGTTCTGCTTTATTAAAGCAGAATTAAAGCAGAATTAAAGCAGAATTTATCCTTTATTAAAGTAAGGCTTGAGTTTTGTTTCAATAAAATGTGTAGTCAGACTGGTGGCATATTTCTGACTTCCTTTGGTAGCCCAGCACAAATATTGGTCAACAGAAGAAGAATGAGGAGTCCAATCATGAACTGAATGCCTGGGAAGGTCTTAAATTAGGAAGAAAAAGGCAAAGATACAGCATGAAAAGAAGGTGGAGGTTTGAGGAAGGTAAATTGTTCTTCCATCCCTGTTGACAGAAATAGATGTAAGAAAATATGGTCGTTTTGCCATCTCAAGATGGAAAAAAATCATTGAAATGGCTCTAGTGACACTTTTTGGATGTCCCCATTGTGCAAGGGTAAGAAGAAAGGGTGAAGCAATTGCTCTTTAGGTCATTGGTGCTTTTTGTCACTTCTTCTGTTTGTATTTCTGCAGTTTCAAACCTGTAAAGCTGAGGTGTGCTTTGAGGCTGAACCAGTAATGCTCCCCATTATTTTCTGGGTGCTCTGCCATTTGCCTTTGCCCTGTGCCATCTGAAGTATCCCAAGGCTTTTAGAAGGAGACTTTTTGTTTAAGCAGGCCAGCTGGAATGAAAGCTGAAACTTCTTCTCCAAAGCTCTGTGTTCCTAATTGCCTTTGACAGTGGTTGGGGAAGATGTCACTTCAGCAGCGTGAAAAGCAACCAAAATAAATTATATTATTAATGAAGGATTCTCTATCTGGATGAATTGATACTGGCAGAAGAGTATTGGTTAAAAATAGAAGAACCTTCTGCAGACACATTGCAGTTCATCCTGGTTTTAATTTTTCTACCCAGAAAGCAAAGTAATACACACACAGAGGGCCTGTTAGTCTGAGGTACTTCCTTTGGCAGATGGTTTCTTATGCTTTTTTTAAAATTTATTTTATTTAAAAGCAAGCATTGCTTTGAAGGAAGACCAAATGGAATCAGTATTCAAGCATCCAGTTTATCATGTGAGTGCTTGGGAGATTGCTGTATCCTCCACTAAACCTATTTTCTTATCATACCTACAAGATTCTTATGGCTTTATGAAGGATACAGGCTTGCATTCCTTTGTGTAAAGAAGTATTTCCAAAAGATATAACAGGCTGATTGAATATTTATTTTGGTTCAATGCAGAAGTATTTGTAGCTTACTGGCAAATATTCCCCTTCTACACCCTCCCTTTTCCTCTTAATCTTGTTTATTTCCTCACTGTTTCTTTCCAACTCTTGGAAGTGTGTTCTTTCAGGCTGCTTTGGAAGCTAAAAATTTGTATCTTTTCACTGAAAGCAGGTCTAAAGAGGCTAAATGGTTATTTTTATTTCTCCAGCTTGTCTATATTGCATATATTATTATATATTGCATATATTTTATCAATGTTTAATGTGTAAGTTGGGGTCTTCTTTCAGAATTGAGTATGTTAATGGTTGATGGTTATATATTCGTTTTTAAATGACCAACAAATTTTAAATAAGTCCATATTAACCTGCAATAATAATACAGTTGTGGATTTTCAAATTAGGTTTTACATTGAGAAGTATTTAACTGAATTCCTCTCATCTTACTGAAGGTGGAAAATTCAAGGTACAACTGGTTTTTTCACTCATTTTGTGAGACCTTGATATTTCTGATTGAGTAGCTTTCTTCAAGTGGGAAAACAAAGGAATTTCTTTCCTTCTCAAGACAAAAGAAGTGTAATCTCAGCTCTCTGCTTTCCTTTTGTCTGTGGCTAAGTCCGTCTCTTAACTTGCTATGATTAATCCAGTTTGATTTGTTCATGTTTTTGGAAGTTTATGAAAGGACAGGGAAAAAGAAGGGGAAAAAAATTCCTTTGAAATACAAGTGATGCCAGTGCTGCCTTGAATCATGAAGATAGTGAGATTTGTGTTATCAGAATCCATGACATCTTGTGAAGTACCAGCAGGTGTGTGGCCTCAACTGATGGTCATGGCCAAGTGTTTAAAATAGCTGGATTTTTCTGAGAAGGTATGTTCTGCACCACAGATCAAACTAAGACTTCAGAGAAGCCCTCTATCCCCATCACAATGACTTTAATGTCTACCCTTTGGATTTCTTCCTTAATTCGCTCAGAATCTACAGATTTGTTTTACAACCACCAAAATGTCACTGTTGATTTTGGTATGAACTGTGGCATCACTATTTGCTCAGGTCCCAGCCTGATAACACAGATTTCTGACTGAAACATCCACCAGATTGAGTAGACTCTTCTTTGGTTGGTGTGATGGATAGTGCCAGTGTAGAATCCATTTTATCTGTGCTATGTATTGGGGTTTTTTGGTGACTATTGGCCTGGAGAAGCTCTTTATCAGTCTATAGGGTCTTGCAATGCTTTGCCCTGCTTCTCCCTCAACCACCAAAATGTCACTGTTGATTAGCCAACAGTGTGCACAACTTCTCTGGGCAACCTGTTCCAGTATTTCACCACCCTCACTGTAAAGAATTTCTTTCTTATGTCTAGTCTAAATCTATTCCCCCTCTGATTTATATCCATTGTTTCTAGTCCTCCCATCCGATATTATGTTAAAAATTCCTTCCCCTGCCTTTCTGTAGGACCCCCTCAGGTACTGAGAAGTTACTCTGAGGTCCCCTCTGAGCCTTCTCTTCTCCAGGCTGAACAACCCCAACTCCTTCAGCCTGTCCTCATAGGGCAGTTGCTCCAACCCTTTGATCATCTTCGTGGCCCTTCTCTGGACCCTCTCCAACAGCTCAATGTCCTTCCTGTGTTGAGGGCTCCAGAACTGGACGCAATACTCCAGGTGGGGTCTCACCAGTGCCGAGTAGAGGGGTAAAATCCCCTCTCTGGACCTGCTGGTCACACTCCTCTTGATGCAACCCAGGATTTGGTTGGTGCCTTCTTGGCTGCGAGTGCACACTGCTGGCTCATGTTGAGTTTGTCATCAACTGACACTCCCAAGTCTTTCTCTGCGGAGCTGCACTCAAGCCACTCTCCACCCAGCCTGTGTCTGTGCTTGGGATTGCTTCCACCCAGGTGCAGGACCTTGCACTTGGCCTTGTTGAACTTCATGAGGTTGGCTTGGGCCCACCTCTCAAGCCTGTCAAGGTCCCTCTGGATGGCATCCCTTCCTTCAGGTGTATCAACTGCACCACACAGCTTGGTGTCATCTGCAAACTTGCTGAGGGTGCACTCCATCCCACTGTCCATATCTCCTACGAAGATGTTCAATAGCACTGGTCCCGGTACTGATCCTTGGGGAACACCACTCCTCACTGGTTTCCACTTGGACTCTTCATCTCTGATCCCATTCTGCACAGAGCCAAACCAGAAGCCCAGTGTGTCCATGGTTAGTTTTGTGTTGAGTTGGAGCTAATAAGCTCGGTCTCTTGGCAGGATGTGTTAGATCAGGCTTACTGCTGTGCTAATTGTGCTTACACAGCTTCCAGTTTGGAGCTGGCTCATTTACAGCTGGCTTGGATGGTGGCCAGGAAGGCTGGCCTCTGCCTGCAATGTGCCATGTAGACATGCACACATCCAGCACTAGAACGTGTCTGTCAATAGCAGGAAATTATATTCAGAGGGAGGAGAAAAAATCTTTGGCCTGGCTGCAAGTGTAAACAAGGACAATTATTAATGAATGAGGAAGTAGGGAACAGTTCTAATAAGGAGAAGGATTGATTATTCCACGTGTAGGCTTCACTACCACAAGTTGGTTTTGGCCTCATCTTCTTCCTCGTTTTACCACTTTTCCTTTCTTAGGATATTTCTTGTGAATTCTTGAGGTTTGAGAAACTTCATTGTTGATGTGAGCAGCTCAGTATTTTGACTGGGATAAGAACTAAACACAAGGCTGAAAATGGGCAAAATTTCTTGAGATTTCTCGAGGTTTAAGAAACTTCATTTTTGGTGTGAGAAATCCAGTATTTTAACTGGGAAACAAACTAAACACAAGGCTGAAAATGAGCAAAATTGTATTTCTTGAGGTTCAAGAAACTTCATTGTTGATGTCATCAGCTCAATATTTTAACTGGGATAAGAACTAAACACAAGGCTGAAAATGGGCAAAATTTCTTGAGATTTCTCGAGGTTTAAGAAACTTCATTGTTGATGTCATCAGCTCAATATTTTAACTGGGAAACAAACTAAACACGAGGCTGAAAATGGGCAAAATATCAGTGGAGGAACTTGCCTTTGCTATTATCCCATCTTCTGTTTTTTTCTTCTCTTTCTTCATATTTTAGCAAATGACTTTGGTTATAACACATGAGGAGTCTGCCCATCCTAGTGTTAAAAGTGCTGTGGTCACCTGGAGATACAGAATACTCACTAGTAACAGGAATTGTACAGGAAGGAGAAACCCAGGGCCATAAAATGCTGAATTTTGTTTATTTAGGTTTGGGAAACTAGAGCTCAGGATGACTAGAAAGCCACATCCTCAAGCTGGCATAGATTAGTTTCATCAGTTACCAAAAGCCTTGTTGTTTCCTTCAGCAAGAATCTGGCCCCTCAAATATTAAGAAATCTTCTGTCTCTGGAAGAATGTTGTGGAGGATGGAAACATTGGAGTGTGTGCATATAAATCTAGAGAAAACCAGACGAGCCCCTCCTTCTATTATGAAATAATGAAATGATTCATCAGCCCACGTCACTGTGAGCCCTCTTAACATTTGAGCCCATTTCTCTCAAATTAAGTGAAATCACAAACACCCCTGTTTGATGGGCTAGAGGCCACTTCTCCACCTGAGACAGTACCAAGCTTTTAGTTGTAAAAATCACTGTTATTAGAATTAACCAGGGGAAAGCACCTCTGCAAAGGCAGACTTAAGGAGTGATTTAGCTCCCAGAATTAATTTGGAATTTCAGCAGCACTAAGTAATATTTTAGTGGCTCTATAATCCCATACATGACATATTAAGTCTGCAGAGTGTGCTGCCAGTGGAAGAACCCTGCAGGATTTAAATGACACTCTAACACCATGGTATTATACTCAGGTCATTAGGGGGCATTTTGCAGGATTGAAGTTATCTGGCAGGATGTCAGGGGTGAATTGTATAATCTGGGTTTCTTTGCCTCTCTAAATATGTAGATCAGGGGTTTTCTTTAAAAAAAAAAAGGGCAAACAATCATGCCTGACTCTCTGGTGTTCCTTTTCTGCCTCAGCCTGGTGTCACCTGTGCTGTCAAGAAGCTCTGGGAGTGTAACCAAAGGGATTCACAAGCAGAGACACCTTAAATGGTTGATGATGGAAGCAGAGAAAACAGTATATTGAGGGTTGGATTTTTGTAATTTTTCTTGTCTGTGTGAATCAGAGCAATTGATGGCTAAGTGTAAGCTGGAGCTTTTGGCTTTTGTAGCAAGTGTCAGCAGTTATCTAGAGGGATGGGAAATGGTGTGCCCCAAGATGAGTGTCCCCCAGAGCCAGAGCCCTAATGGAACCTTCTGAAGAGGCAGGGACACCCTTGCAATTGAATGTGCCAAGGGAGATGGACACCTCTCTCCCCTTTGAGCCTTAGAAATTCCTTCTAAATTCACACGTGTGGGCCCATCAAAACCATTTTGATACTTCTTTTCAAACGTGCTCAGCAGTTAGACAGCTCTGGTTGAATTTCAAGAGAGATATTAGGCTGTGAAAAGCATGTTCTCAGAAGCTTATTCCTGCCTCTGGCAGAAGTTCCTGCCATTCAGATCTGCTGGCCAGAGATAGTTCATGTGATTATTTTGTGCACTGTTGGAGACAAACTGAGCTGGGTTATTTTAAACATGTAAATAGTAGCTTTGGATCATTTTTTCTGCAAAAAAATAGGTGCTCATCACAGAATAGTCTCACTGTTCTTTAGTCTTCTGATTTTTTTTTTAATATTAGAAAATATGAATCTTTTAATATTTTCACATGTTTTGTTCTGATTTTTTTTATATTAGAAAATATGAATCTTTTAATATTTTCACATGTTTTGTTCTGATTTTTTTTATATTAGAAAATATGAATCTTTTGTGTAGTATTCTCTCACCAAAAATAAAGCTTCAGTTGGGATTTTGAGTAGGTGCTTTCTTGATCTTGATGCTTCTTTGGTTGTTACTAGTTCTTGTTTTAAAATCTGCAGCAAAAAGCCAGTTCTGCCTCATAATTTATGTTGGACCTTTTTATTTTTTAAGTGAAAGGGAATGGGCTTCCCTGAAAAATCTCTGTAGACAAAGAATTCTCCAGAGTGGGTCCCTACTGATGTGTGTGCAGTTAGCAATTGCTTCTATGAGCCATCATTTTGAAGTAAAAATAGAAAGTGTAAAATATTGATTACATATGCAAGTACAAGAAGTGTACATCTGTATACTAGCTCTCCAGAAGCTTGTAGGAAAAGAGATTTAAATCACATTTTTCCTTCTAATGTGGCATAACAAGTAATAGCTTTGCTCTTGAGGAGGTGTGTGTGGAACCCATAAGGCTGTGAGGTGGTGGAGGGAGCTTTATTCCAGCTCTACACTCTTCAACCAGGTAACATTGCAAATCTTTTGAGTCTTCTTTTCCTAAATTAGGGACCTGTGGTTGTTACTGTGATGCAGCAGTGAGTAATAACCATGAAGTTGAGGGTGGGAGGGATTTTTGTTATTTATCAGCTGCATGAAGCATAAATTTATCAGGTATTTACTGAAATCTGTGCACACTAGAAGCAGTGCTCTGGCATTTAATGTTACTGTGGCACTTGCAGCACTGTTTTACACTAAATTGTAGATAATTCAACATCTGCCTTCCTCAACTGAAATAACAGTGCTGCTCTCTCTGGCAAAATTCAGAGCAAAAGCCTGTTCCTCCCAGCTCATTGAAGGCAAACATCTGGAGTAGAAGCTTCACTCTCCTTGGCTGTCACATCTGTTGGGGCTTTTGAGGTGCAATCAGTTTTGAGTCATTGCTGGCTGTGATTTTGGTCCAGAGATTTATCAAGCCAGCCTCTGGCTTCTTAGGAGAATTGGTCAGGAAGACACAGAGATTGTAGGCCAATCTCCATTATCTTATGAGATAGAGTGTATGTAGGAAGCTCTGAATTAATTACACAGGAAAGTAATCATGCAGCAAATTATTTAATGCTCCTCAGTAGGGAACCTCAGTTAATAGATCCTCAGTAAATAGAAGTTTTCTTTGAATAACCATTGTTGAAGTGCTCTAAGTATTAGCAGTGTTTAGCAGAAGTTGAGCTGGTATCACTTTCAAAGAATGAAAAATTCTTTGCTTGGAATGAACCTTAATAACGAATCAAAGGTGTTTTAGAGGTAGGGTCTGCCATGGAGTTTCACTTCAGTGTTTTTCTTCTAGGATTGTAAATAATAATCTCAATTTATGCTTTACTAAAGATTCTGAATTGCTCTGATTCTTAATCTGATGACATTATAGGTTTGTACATGAAACCTGTCTTGCTCAAACAAATTTACTCTTTTACATAAAGCTGAAAACAGTTTAGTGGATTGGATTCAGAGTTTATACTCATCAAGAATGTACCTGTGATAACATCCTGCATTTTTTGGTGGAAGATTTTCCTTTGTCTTCTGTAGCTGGTAAATTTACTGCAAAGGAGAAACATCTGCTGAGGTAATTTTCATTAAGTAGATGGTTCTCCCAAGTTTCTGTGTTGTGAGACAGTGGCCTCCCAGCTGAGAGGGGAAGGAACATATGGGTTAAATTAAACAAGTGGATCATGGGTAAATAAACATGAGATAATAGAGGGGGGAAGCAGAAAGAGCTTGTACACAAAGAGCAGTGGGTGGTGCCCACCTCTCCATCATGGTCTCCAAGAATGAATGATTTCATATTTACTACAAAGACTGAATGAAAGTCTAGTTCAAAATTGGCTTTGGGCTGAAAAAGAGGAGAGAGAGAGAAGCAGCATTGTCAGTGCAGGGAGTGATTTCAGATAACACTGGAGTGTCTGAGGTGTCACAGAGAGAACCACTGCTTAGGGAGAGCCCTGCCCTTATAATTTCAGTGCAGAGCCACACAAAATCAATACCTGAAATAGGCAGCTGGGTACAGGCTGTCATTATCCCCTATTTACTGTTCTCTATTGATCCTCTTTTTTCCATGTGTGTGATGCTGGGACTTCTGAGGCCATGTGTCTTGTGGTAATAAGCCAAGCCCTTCTATAAAACCTTCCTAATGAATTGTAGGGGAAAAAGCCTGTCCTGTTCCATAACTGGTTAAAACTTTTAAGAGGACAGCAAAGGCTCCTGTGTAGTTTAACCCTTTTTCTTGTCCTCAGCTGTGTCCTCACAGAGAAAGCTTTAAGTTACCATTAAAGCTTTAATCTTTATCCCAACTGTATCTCCTGGAAAGTCATGATTGAACTTGTATTTCTTTTATAAACCAGGAGATGTCAAGTCAAACTGAAGTTGGAAACAAATGTTCTCTCTTAAGATTTGGCTTAAATTTTTTTTTCTTTGGAAATATGACTATATCAGTATTACTTAAAATATTTTCCACTGTTCCTCTGAACCTCCCCACTTTCCTTGCCCTAGGAATAAAGGCTGGAGAAGAACTTGGGTAACACAGAAGAAATGTTTATACCTAGAGATAATTTTCCTTGTGACTGAAAGCCCTGGGGAATAGATGTTATATAAGGATTATTTTTTTTATTTTTTTTACTACAGCTAGCAAACATCTATTTCCAGCTGTGCCTTCTCTTGCACAGTTCAGGTCTGATCTGCAGAGCTCCTAATGGGAATAAAAGAGTAATTTGATTTCTCTGCCATTATTTTTGCCTCCCCTCAGCTCTTCATGCCAGAAGGAGTGCTAGTGTAGTGGCACCAAGTCTTGTTGGAGATGAGTGACTAGCAGTTTATCCAGGGTCTGGTGCTGGCCCTGATGCTCTTCAGCATCTCTATGATGATGTGGATGATGGAGCAGAATGTCTGTGGAGGTTCAGTGGTGTCTTGCAATAAAATCAGCTGGTAGGAGCAGAAATACTCACATGGTTTGCATATAATAGATTGATCCACTTGAAAATTATAATCTCTAGGTGATTTTTGTTAGAATTACTGTTGTAAAAGTTGCTCTTCATTCACAGGGATGCTTGCAGGGGGGAGACTGTTCATTGTACCAGGAGATAGTAAAGCTTTGTGGTGAAGTTCAGGCTTTGAGAGAGGTGATCAGGCAGTGTATTTGTGTTTTCAGCCCTGTGATGAGTAGTGTGAATGTTCTCCTTCACTGAGCCACAGCATGGCTGAGCAAATACATGGCCAAGATGATTTTTGAGCAGTTTTTTTTCCCACAAACTAGCATTATTCCCTCCAGTTTCACTTCTCTCTGATAAAATGAATGCTCTTCAGTGTTTGCACGTGATGTCTTGGAGACATCAATTATTTATCCTCATGTCTGCAATTGTGTGAGCAGGGATTTGGTTCTCCCTGTTGGACAGGATCACCTGTCCATGAATGGACTCACAGCCTGTGCCTGCACCATTGCAGAGTGCTCCTCAGAATGACTCCATCTAAAGCTTTCCAAAAGCTGCAAGGAAAGGGGGTTTTTCTTTGTGTCACACTTTATCTTTTAGAAGATTCAAGCACAAACTGCTGCAATCACTGAGCTGGAACTAACATTTTCTCACTTTTCAGTTAATCTCTACAAGTCCTCATCAAGAATTATTAGTGTGTCAAAGTCTTCCTAATGGTTTAAGATCCTTGTTCTCCTGAAGGAAACCCAAACCAGCCCAATTGTTTCTTTTGAGGGCAAGGTGTTGTTTGTGCAGCCAGCCTTGGCAATGCCTTCCACTCCCCAACTTCTTTGTCCCCCTTCTTCCCTTCCC
>VZTY01021823.1:4256-77289 GCA_013400935.1 Turnix velox
AGTGAAAAAACAAAGGTGTGAGTTATAAATTTATACATATATATATATATGCTTTTGTGTATACACAGATACATTTCTCTCTTCTTTTAAAGTATTAAAAAAATGATCAACCTTCGTTCTATAAAAATACCTACTCTACAAGATAGAAAAATTTTTTTTCCCTCTCCAAGTATACACTGATTTACACCCAAAGCTTCTCTGGAAATGTACATTACGTGGCTTCTTCCCGCGGGCTTGGGCCAGGAATGGGGGGTTGTCAGAGTATAGGGGGGGGTATATGGGAGCCCTGGGTGTTCCCCCCCTCCTCACCCAAGGGGTTTTTTGGGGTTTTCCCCCCACCCTGCTGCACCTCCAACAAGGCTGGAGGGGGAGGCTGAGCACCCAGAGGTGACGTGGTGATGGTGGCGGTGAGTGGGCACCTCAGCTGATTCCCCCTTGGGGTCAGCAGCACAGGGGACTCACAAGCCACCAGGAGCTACCAAGGAGCCCCCAACAGGGGGTAAGGCTGTGGCTGCCACCCCCTCTCCTAGCCAGTGCCAGCCCCCAGGGACAGAGGGCTTGGTGGCAGCTTGGCCACTACAGGAAGAGATGAGCCAAGGGATCAACATGGCTTCTCTTCTCCAGGCTGTCCCACCATCCCCAAAACCTGACATAAGCAGGAAAAAAAAAACAAAACCACTTTTTTGGGGGGTCCTGATGTACTAAGCAAAGCTGGATCCTTGGGGGGGAGCCACTGGCCCTCTCCTTCTGGGAGCTGCAAAGGAGCAAGTCAGGGAAAGTGCCTGCTGCCACATGGCTGCTCCTGCCCACAAGTCAAAAACCACCCCATGTAAACATGGCTTTTGTTTCCCCAGGGGGCTGCTGTTGTGCTCTCCAGCCTCCTCTCTCCCAATTCCAGCTGAGGCTGATGCTGAGGGAGCTGAGAAGTAACAGCAGCGGCCACAGGGAAACGGAAGGGAAAGGGCTCTCCCTCCAGGACTGCAACCATCACCAGAAGAGCCCTGTTCTGATGATGGGAAAAGGGTGGGAGGGATTGGCACAGGCCACTGTCCTCGACCCCTCAGGGACCTTTGGGAGGAGAGGTGGAGACCTCTCTCTGCTGGGAGTGTCCAGAGCTCCCCCCTGACCATCCTGGGCTGCTGTGTGTCCCTGTGCCAGGAGACAGGGAGGGGTGGCCAGGCCCAGTCCTCCAAGTGCAAGTTGATGAGTCGCAACCATTCCCTGGTCCCTGCAGGCTGGACAGTGTGACAGACAGACAGACAGCACTCGTGTGGCCACAGCTGGGGCCCAGGGGACATCTCCTCCTCCCAGAGCCAGCCTGGCTGGATGGATGCCCAGGCAGGAGCTGCTGTGAGGGAGAAGCAGGGCCAAGGCGTGCCGACGGGAGTGAGCCAGAGAGCAACAAATAAATAAGAAGGCAGGTGACAAAGTGTGCTTAATGCCCTGTCCCCAAAAACCAGCCCTTCTCCTGCCCTGTCCTGCCACCGGCGAGCAAGAGAGGAGCCGGCAAAGGCTGCAGGCACAGCAGGAGTGGCAGGGCAAGGATGAAGCAGGGCATTAGCATTAAGTAAATTAAAAACCCAACAAACAAACAAAAAAAACAAAAGCAAAACCACAAGCCACCTCTACAAGTCCAGGACAGGTTTCCCTCTTTCCCAGATCTGCCCCAGTTGAGTGAGTGTGTCAGGGACACTTTGGCAAAGCAGATGCTAGGGCTGGACAGGAAAACTCCAGCTCTGTCACTTCCTTCTCCATCCATCGCCCCTCAGTGCTGAGAAACCCTCTCCTGGCAGCTCCCCACACACCAGGGGCTGCGCCACCGCTGTCCCACCTCACACGGAGTGTGGCCAGTGCAGGTCCTTCCTCCAGCTGTCTGTTCCAGGCTTTTCTTTTCCAAGGTTCCCTTTCACCCCTTGAAAGCAGAAGGGCTTCAAAATAATGGAGTCAGACAACAAAGCCTCACTGCTGGTTTTCTTTTTTTCCCCCTGGTCCGCTGGCAATTCACCCACTGACGTGAAGCGATGCTTCCTCTTGCCTTCATCAAGAGCAAAGACGTTTGGAGTCCCTCTTTGTCCTCTCAGAGCACCAAATCCACAGCCAGCGCCTCTCCCCCTCCCTTATTTCACTTCCAGGATGGAGGGATTGGTCTCCATGATGGCCACAATGATCCTGTCGATGTAGTCCTGCAGGCGGAAGTTGATCTCCTCTTGCTTCTGAATTGCTTCCATCAGCTGCAAGGGAAGGACAGGGGGAGTGAGGGCTCAGTGCACACCACCACCCAGGAGTCACACAATCAGAGTGGGAAGGGACTTTCAAAGACCATCTAGGCCAACCCCTTGCTGTGAGCAGGGACATCCGGCCCTAGATCAGGTTGCTCAGAGCCTCAATAAGCCTGGCCTTGAATATCTCCAGGCTTGATGGGGCCTCCAACACCTCTCTGGGCAACCTGGGACACTGTCTCATCATGCTCATGGAGAAAAACTTCTTCCTCATGTCTCATCTAACCCTGCCCTGCTCTATTTTCAAACCACTGTCCCTCATCCTGTCACTCCATGCCCTGGCAAACAGCCCTTCCCCAGCTTTCCTGCAGCCCCTTCAGGTACTGGGAGGCCACTGTGAGGTCTCCCCACAGCCTTCTCTCCTCTAGGCTCTCCTCACAGAGGTTTCATGGATCTGGGAGGATTCCTAGCTTCTGTGTGGACTGTTCCTGGCCATGTCTCAGGGTATCAGTGTTGGAGAACAGATGCCCAATGGCTAGAGGAACATGGACTGGTGTCTTAGGGGCTCACTCCAGCCATCCTCCCTCCTGAAGCAGGTTCTTACTGCAGACAAGAAGATATCAGCTGCTGGCCCTGCTTGCTCCACTACTTCCTCAATTCCTCAGCTAGATAGGACCTGGGAGAAAGCAGGGAGAAATACATCTCCTTTTGCCTCCCAGAACACCTGTATTTTCTGATTTATGAGGGTGGGAAAGATGTAATTCTGACACTTGTGGATTCACACACAAGTACAGCCATGGACCTGTTTGTGCCACGGAGTGCAAGTGCCAGAGAAACCAAGAGGTTTAGGATCTATTTTAAACAACTCCAGACAGACACAGCCTGTGCTTGCTGGCCTGTCCCAGGAAGAGGAAGGCAGTCTCTGGGGAGATGGAGCTGCCAGTATCAGCAAACTGGGAGGAATCAGCTTCCCCTGCTCCCAGGAAGGAGGACTGGCAGCAGGGCAAACCCTGACAGCTCTTCAAATAGTTGCATGGGTTATTTCTTATTGCTCACAATAGCACCCAAGCGAATCTTGGGCACAATGACAGAGAGAGCCATATCAGCTCCTCCCAGCCCCTCGGCTAGCTGAGAGGAAACACAACAATCATCCCAAGAAGACATGGTTTGAGGTAAGGACATACCTCGTCCCTGGAGACTGAGCTGATCTCCGCTGCCAGGGATTCAGAGAAGGAGGCTGAGAAGAGGTTCTTGGCTCCCTGGATGCTCAAGTTAATGATCTGTCCATTCAGTTCATCGTTCTGCTCCTTTAGGTTCCTGTTATCCTGTTCACAAGACAAACCAGATGCTGCTGAGGCACGTGCTGCCAGCCCACCACATCCAGCCTGTGAAGGCAGAGGTTTTCCTCCTAACCAGCAGCTATTTCACATGCCCATGTTTCAGTCTAAGCAGAGCCTGGAGATCCACTGAAACATGGGATGGACATGGCCAAGGAGTGTACACCTGGAGTGTACAAGCCATTCGTCAAAGGAAGGAGTCAACAACTCTTGCCCCAGGAAAGCCGCAGGATCCAGTGTCAGCTCCCTGGGTGGAAGTTTCCAGATCCCCACCGACCCCTCCTTGGTGTCAGAGAACTGGCAGTTTCCCCTCTTGCAGAGGCTCCCCTCCCTGCCCAGCCATTCAAACCTGCTTGAGCTGCTTGATCTCTTGCTCCAGCTCTGTCTCCCGTGTCCGGCTGTTGTACTCCTGCAGCCCCATGCTGCTGCTCCTGCCCCTTCGCTGCTCTGCCTCCAGCTTGAAGAGCTGCAAATGCTCCAGCTGCTTCCTGAGGTCCTCGATGAGCTGCAGCACACAAGAAGATGGACAACTGAGAGCCACATCCCCTTGATTCCCACAGCTCACACTGGTGGGGCAGATGGGCTGTCACTGAGTTGGGAGCACCCCCCGGACTGTGGGATTGACAGAGCCTTTTTGGGGTTGCACATGATTTCCCCTTCCTCCCCCATGCCTCTAACAAACAGCAGAGGGGAGCTACTTCAATAACATGAGAGCAGCCCTGGAAGGACTTTGGTGGAGCAGCAAAGATGCCAGCTCCAGGTCTGCAGCAGTAGAAGACTTCCCTCCACTCCCAAAAATGTGGGCATCTGTTCAGGCAGCTCCCTCCTACCCCAGTGTTGTGGATTCCCACCTCACCCAAGAGCTCTCAGAATTGCCAAAATGACAAGAATTTCCACTTTGAGGTCCAAAGCTCTTTTCCTCCCACACCAGCCAGCTCCCCACCAGAATTACTAGTCCCAGACCCCTGGAAGGGGCTGCAGGGAAACAGTGTTTGTGTCTCCAAGCACACAAGAGCTGGCAGCTCTCCCCCAAGCAGCCTGGTAGCCCTCCCCTCCCACCTCCCAGCACCTGCTGGCTCTGCAGGTCCCTGCTTCTGCCATCCTTCCTTCAGTGTAGAAGAGAAAAAAGCCCTATGGGAAGAGGCCAGGATGGCACAGTCCCATGGGTTTGCAGATCCAGACACACTTGGCTGAATTTTAACACAGGCAAAAGCCACAGATGTTCTACATCTGCACTGCACTGTCTTTCTTTGCCCAGGCAGGACTAAATCCTCCAGTTCTATCTACTTTTGTAGAGGCTGCTGAAGTTGGCTTCCTCATGTAGCCCTGATCTGGGGGAGTATCAGGAGAGGGATGCAGCAAGGACTCTACTTACCTCTTGTGTCGACTCCTTCTCCTTCTGAAACTGGTGCCTCTCCTGACTCAGCTTGTCCCCCATCTTCCTCTTTTTCTCCTGCTCCTCTGTGAGCTGTACAGTGAGGTCCTCAATCTCATCCAGCAGCTTCTGCTTCTCCTGTAATGACACCGAAAGCAAGAGTCAGCAGGGCATGGGCTTCCCTCACCCTTGCCAGGACATGGGGACATGGGGCACTTGTTGATGCAGGTGAGTACTCTGGGATCTGGATGCCTGCTGAGATCTCACTTGCTGGCTGAGGGCTTCAGAGCCTGAGTGTTTTGGCAGCAGCAAGGAGAGCAGCAGGTCTATGAAAGAAGTAACTGAGAGATGGCTCAAGAATAAACACACACAGGAAAACACCTGCAATTGGGCAGACTGCAGTTGGTGCTGGTGTGTGGGACACAACACAGGCAGGACTAGGGCCAGCAGAGAGGCTACTGGCCAAGGAGAGATGTTAAACCAAGGAAAGCCAAGAATCCAGAACCTGAAACTGATCTGGGGATGCTCATTCATTTCAGCTGGACAAGAATTTAAGCAAGGATTTGCCACAAGAAGGAATCCCACTAGTCCAAGCCGGGATGTAAAACACAGTCCAGTTTACCATCTCTGCCCTCTCCTTACACTCCAAGTCCTAGCTGACCGTTTGAGATGGCAGGGAAAGCTTGTCACTGGGTGATGACAACACCCTGCAGGACACTGCTCCACACAGCAGCACCCTTCTGCCTGCCACCAGTTCAGCTTCTGCCCAAGCACACAGCTTCCGGTCTGACTCTTCCCATGAGGAAGGTTTTAGTTTCCAGAAAAACAAAAAAATGCCACCAAGCAAAGGCCATGCCACCAAGAGGGGAGGAGCAGCTCCAGCTGCTGGGTGTGGGGTGCTCTCGTCCATGAAGCAAGGCAGCAAAAGCACCATGCCAGTAAAAAAAGTCATGTTGACAGTGAGATCCTGGTTTCAGACAAGGTAGAAGACAGCAGGGCATGGGCAGGAATTTTATCCTCAGATCCAGAGAGGTTCTCCTGCCCCCAGACTCAATGTACTGGGTTCACAGGTTCTTGGCAGATGAGGAACACTTTGTGGAGGCCACATTTGACACAGAGGGAGCTGCAGTGCTGCCCCAAAAACTTAAACACAGGGAATGGGTGAAACACTTGAGGGCATTCAGCTGGGCAGAAGGGTTTGATTTCACTTAAATTGGCACAGACTTGAAACAGAAACCAAAGGCAGCCTTTGTAACACGTGTTACATCCGTAACCTACATTCTTTCCAAAAAAAATGAGGCTCTCGTCCAGCATGTGGGGGCCATGGTGCCTTGGGAAGCCTCTCACTGCCCTCAACAGCCTCCAATCCTGAGCAGAGCCAGAGAGGGAGAGGATCTGGGAGATAAGGTTGTGCTTTGAAGACACAACATGCAAATCACAGGGAGGACAAAGGGATGAAGCCTGCTCCTCTCCCTTCCCGGCAGCAGACTGTCCTGCTGCTGCAGGCGACAGCCCCAGGCATGGGGGATAAACATCCACGAGAGGGCATGAGTCCCCTCCTCTGTGGGCAGGACACGGCTGCCATTGCTTTAACCCCTGTGGCTCTACCACAGGCTGCTCCAGCATGGAGATGTTTATTAGGGGGTTCGTTAACCCCAGTTTCCAAGCCAAACACTGGGAACCCGCCCTGCTACAGGTTAGCTCTGGTCTGGGGTGAGGTCTGGAGGGGCTGGATGGCAGAAAAAGGCAACTTGCTTGTTTCATTAAACAGATCTCACATAAACTCTTGGTGTAAATCTCACCTCTAACCATGTAAGAACCCATAAATACAGCTCCGGTTTGGGTACCCTGAGCACACACACTCCTCACCTCCTCCAGTCTCTCAATGTTGGCTTTTAAACAAGGGACGCAGGATCTCAGCTCACTGTTCTCATCATCCAACAGCTGCAGCCTGCAACAGCAGAGACATGTGTGAGAAACTCACTCCAACACTCCTGGTGTAGGAGGCTTGGTTAAAAAAATCACTACAAAACCAGGTCCCACTAAAGGTAACCCAAGAGTGATTTATCTTTTCAAAGCACATGTTATTCCTACTCCCAAGGGAAAAACAGGGGCATCCACACAACTTCTAGCAAGTTCACCAGCAAGTGCCATCCCTCCTCAACCAGTCCAAGGCCAATTTTTAGGTCAAGGGCTTCATCAATCCATGGCTAAGCCTCAACACTAGGCATCAAAAAGCAGCCCCATAGCCTGGGACAAGATTTCAAAGAGGGGTTTCAGCTTTGCATTCTCCAGGTAAAGCACCATCCTTTTTGTCATGGTAACTGTCCTGCTACAAGGCCTATAAAAGCCCCCACTGCCTTCAGCTGTCATTTAATGCAGGGGGTGAATAATAGGAAAATACAATCTGGAGAAGCAGCAAGAAATACCCCATTAAAAACCCCTCTGTCAAATAAATGGAAGTTCTCCCATCCCGCTTTCCCCTTTACAGCCTGTCAGGACACTGCCTGTCTGAAGGCTCTTCCTTCCCAGACATTTGCCTGTTTCCAGGGAGGTGGAAAACATCAGAGCATCAGTTTTATTTCCACAGGTCACTCATGAGAACCCACCACACTGCAGGGCAAGGCCCATGGATGGAGAAAGTGAGCTAAATTTAAACAGCAGCAGGGAAACTGAAGGAAAAGCTCTGAGAGTAGGTTGGGGGTGTGGCATGACCCCCAAAGGGAGGAGAAGTGGCCTAAACTCAGGGTTTATAATGACTTTAGTTCTAACTTTAAACAAGTTAAACTTCCCCTTTGCCTCCCTTGGTCTCTCCAAAGGCAGGGGTTGCAAGGCATCAGCCATACACAGATCTCTGTAGGTACAGGTGGGTCTGGGAGCCCTATCCCCCCCACAAACCCCAATCGAGCCCCACCTGGCCTGCAGGTTCTCAATCTCAATGCTCTTCTCCCTCTCCATTTTGCTAAGCAGCTCCCTCTGCTTCTTGATCTCCTCCAGGAGTGTCTGGTCAGCTCGTAGCTCCTGCTCCTTCAGTTGCTCCTCCAGAGCATTGGCTCTGCCAAGAGAAGAGAGAGGATTAGTCCTCCCCACAGCTCACCCCCCAGCACAGAGCCATCCCCAGGGATGCACTGAACTCTCTCCCCAGTCTTTCTCCCACCCCACAGAATAAATGGGAGGAAACTCCCTCAGCCTCCTCACAAGACTTGTGCTCCAGAGCCCTCACCAGCTCCATTGCCCTTTTCTGGACCCACCCCAGAACCTCAAGCTCTTTTCTTTGGTGAGGAGCCCAAAACTGGACACAGCTCGAGGTGGAGCCTCACCAGTGCCCAGTACAGAGGAACCACCACTTCACAGTCCTCCCACTTACCCTTATCCATCCCAGTCCTCCTACTTTTCACTCTCACGTTTTTCCAACAACAAAAAAAGGGATCTTCAGATCAACTTTTTCCATGTGCCAACACAGCATGGTCCTGGGACTAACAGTGGCCACAGATGGCCTTCTGGAGCAGGCAGAGGTAGCCCTCATGCTTCATCAATGCCCCAGCAGTGGGGTGAGAGCTGAGGCTGGGGAGGAGGCTGCTGTGCTGGAGTTTCCACAGTCACTCTGTGGTAGCGGTAACAACTTTTGGCCAGATGAACTCCAACAGGGAGTACACCCAGGACTTGTCTTCATTAAAAGCCACATGATGCTTCTGGGCCAAGCTGCTAAAGTGAAAACCTTTCCCTCGCTGCAAAGTTTATCAGGGCTTAGGGAAAGCCTTGTTTGCATCCCTGCCCTCCACGGTTACTTAACAGTCTTACAGCCCTATAGATAAACTCCTGCTGGGTTTATCTGCCCAAGGTAAATATGCTGCTGGGGAAGAGAAGCCCTGCCAGATTAGTGAAGAGGGTTATTACAACCCCTGAGATCCAAAGGGCTGCACTCCAGCCTGGATCCCAAAACAACAGGATGAAGGCTGACCGCAGGGAGGGGCAGAGATGGGTGCTAGGGACCCTGTTGTGCTTCCCAACCAGCCCGAAGGAGGGAAATAAGGGTGAAAGAGTCCACAGTGAGTATGTTCTGCTTGAATGGGAAGCTTTCAAAGGAGCATGATCCCTCTGTGGTCTTCCCAGCCAACCCCTGGAGCTCCAGAAAAACTTTTCAGGTCTTTCAGTAATGAGGGTGAACACCCAGAGGACAGGTGGTGCATAAAAAAGACTCAAGATATTTTAAAAAGTCCTAGAAAGTACTATTTACACTGAGCAGAATATTGCGAAGGAGGTGGCAGCAGGTGGGCCATTTGTTCCTGAACTCTTGGAAATCTATGGAAGCCCCAGAAAATGGTGTTTGAGGGATGCTGCACAGGCAGCCCTGGGGTGAAGAAGGCAACCTCAACCGCCAGGGGCTTCAACCAGGGCTGGGGCAGGAAGAGGTGTGAAGCCTTTCTGCCATCTTCTGCCCATCTTTCTCCTCTCTTGTTGCCTTTTTTCTCCTCATGCTCTGCTGGTGCCTGCAGCCAGTTCTAGGGGCAGATGTGAGGTGGAGAAAGGCCCCACTTGACCACGTTGTGCTGGATTTTGTCCCCATCACAAGCCCACCTTCCCTTACCTGTGCACGAGCTGCAGGTTCTCCTGCTTGAGGCGGCTGTGCTGCTCCCCATTAGTGGCTGTGTCCTTCTCCAGCTCTGTCACCCGCTTCTCCAAAAACACCACCTGTGTGACAGGAGGGAGAGGATCTTAAAGAAAGGGCATCTTTAACCCAATGGCTCTTTCATCTGCTCTTCTGTGACCCCACCTGGAGTTACTATGTCCAGCTCTGGTGCCCTCAGCACCAGAAGGACATGGAGCAGTTGGAGAGGGTCCAGAGGAGGATCAGGGGGTTGGATACAAGGACAAGCTGAGAGAGCTAGGGCTGCTCAGCCTGGAGGAGAGAAGGCTGCAGGGAGACTTCAGAGCAGCCTTCCAGTACCTGAAGCTGGGGAGGGGCTGTTTGCCAGGGCATGGAATGACAGGATGAGGGACAATGGTTTGAAACGAGGGCAGGGCAGGGTTAGATGAGACATTAGAAAGAAGTTCTTCCCCATGAGGGTGCTGAGACACTGGCCTAGGTTGCCCAAAGAGGTGCTGGAGGCCCCATCAAGCCTGAAGCCGTCCAAGCCCAGGCTTATTGAGGCTCTCCAGAGCAACACGGTCTAGTGCAGGATGTCACCACTCACTGCAGGGGGTTGGCCTTTGAAGGTCCTTTCTGATTCTATGATTGTATGAAAGTGTCACCAAGTGCTGGATCAGCCCCCACAACCACCAGCGCACTGTGCAGGTTCTCTTCCCTCACCATGTCACCAGTTGTCACTGAAATCAGACAGTCATGCCTTGATTTAAAGCATACACTGTACCAATATGGGGCTAAACACTTTCTTTTCTTCATATTCCTCATGATAAAATCCTGCCTGGATGTCTAGAAGGATCCCAGATGGATCCTCAGATTGTCCCAGTGCAATGTTGAGGTCAGGAAGAATGTGAAACCAGGACTGAAAGACCCTGGGGATACAGCTACAAGTAAATAAAGAAGGAGGAAACAATGTCAGCTGGTGGGGAAGGATTGGAAATGAGTATTTGTTGCCTGTATTAACATGGGGCTTACTTCAGCTGTATTTGCATTTTACCTAGGGGGGCTCAAAAACAGAAACTTTCTTGTGCTCTTGGCCAGCTCCTATCTTGCTCTGCAACCTTTTTCTCTTAACAAGTAAAAGCCAACAGGACCAGCACAAAGCCAGCTTGACATCCTGACAGCATGAACAGCAGCAGCAAGAGTATGGCCAAGGAAAGGAAGTCCTTGTTTCACATCAGGTCATTTTGCTCATCTCAAAAAGCAGAAATTGAGAACATTTTATTACATGAAGCAGAAGTGAAAATCCAGCCTTGCAAAGAGCTGACTGTGCCTCCCAGAAGCTGGAGGGAAGGCACCCTGGCTGCAAGTGGGGCAGAAGAGCTCCAGACCCAGGAGCAGGCACCAGTGCCACCTCCTGACTCAACACAGGATCTCTAAAATACAGAGAACCACCGGATGGTGTGGATTGAAGGGACCTTAAAGCTCATGCAGAAGCCATTCCCTGCCCTGGGCAGGGGTACCTCCCACCAGCCCAGGTTGCTCCAAGCCCTGTCCAACATGGCCTTGAACCCCTCCAGGGGTTCACACCCCTCACAGCAAAGGATTTTTCCCTCAGATCTCACTTACACCTCTCTTCTTTCAGTATCAAACTGTTCCCCCTCATCCCACAGCTCCCTTCTGCAATCCCACCCAGCTTTCCTGGAGCCCCTTTAGGGACTGGAAGGGGCTCTAAGATCTTTCTGAAGTCTTATCCAGGCTGAGCACAGAGTGCTCTCATTCTCTATCCCCTAGCTTTAGAGGGCTGCCAACACCCAACCCACACACATTTCCCTGGTAGCAGTGAGAGAAGCTTCAATTGAACTCCCGCTTGGAGACCCTGGGCAGCCACCAGACTGAGAGCCACCACATGCCCCAGGATAGGAGACAGCTCCAGCCTTACCTTGTCAGTGATGTCCTCTTCTGTACACTCCAGTGTCTCCCGGTAAGAGTCCTCCATCACCCCCCCAGACAGCGTGCTTGTCCGATGCAACTGTCTGTAACAGAGACAAACCATCCCAACCCACAGCAAGACAACCATTAGATCAAACATGGCAGGGCATGGCAATTTCAGATGATGGGCACCATTGCAGGACACAGTGCCTTCTATCCCCTCCTCACATGCCACCTCCTTTCTCAAGATTTAATAGCTCTGCTCCTTCTAGGGCTGCAGGGTCTACAGCAACAGATGGGGATGGTCAGATCCTTGGCAGAGCAGTGGTCCTTTGCACCACCAAGTTCTCCAAGAAGCTCACAAGCCCCAGCATGCCTGGATAACTGGTCTGAGTAGGTGGCTGCTCAACAGCTGTGGAAGGTGCAGACGTGGACACATATTGCTGGGACTTCATACTATGATCGCTTGGTTCTTGCTCTTTGGAAGGGAAGGAGATAAGAGCTCACTTTTTTCATTTTCTTTCATGAGGAAGGTACCATGGCCACGTGTCCTCCAGCACAGGACAGAGGACTCTGCTCTAACCACTGATAAAGTTCATAAAAAGTGGGGGGCAGTGGGTGTATGGGAGGGGAGGTGAAAAAAGGGAAGGGGAGGAGAGAGGAGAAACAAACCTCTGAAGCTGTTGTGAAAGAAGCCAGTCCCCCTCCCCACATGGGCTGTGACAGCAAGAGTGAGCTAATCATTAGCAAGACCTTGTGGCACTGGTATCCACAGCCACCCCCAAAGGACACCCACCCCTCAAAGGGGTTGGTCCTGGCACAGTTGACCATGTGAAACAGGCACTGTTGTCATTTAAATCATGCCAAGCCCAACAGGGCCTAAGCAGATGAGATTTCTTGGCACAAGTAGAATATGGACAAAAACAAAATCAGGAAAGAGTCCTTACCAAAATATAAATCAATGTGCTAAAAGAAAACGCTTTGGGATTATTCAGTAATTACAGTGTCTGCACCAAAGGGCTTGCTTTGGTCTGGTCTTAAGGATCTGGCTCTGCTCTGCAGCAAACCCATTATCTCCTCATTATCACAAACTCAACTCAATTGCTCTTGAGTTAACCTGTATTTACCCAAGTGCCATAAAAGCATCTCACAAACCTATAGGGCTCACCTAATCCTCCGTAAGACAGGGCACCTCCATGCTATTTCCCAAAACTGAACTCCCCTTCTTCCCACATTTACTCTGCCAGACACGGAGTAGAGCTTAAACAGGAAACCTGGGGACAGGCTGCCCCCTTCAACCTTCTTTCCTGAAAGTGTTTTTAACAAAGATGTAGAAAGTTAAGATGACCAGGACTAGGAAATGTAATATCAAGGACTTGTTTCCTTGCCAGGAGGGGAAACCATGCTAAGGGGAGATTTGCTGACCACAAGGAAAATGGAGAAGGAAAAGGTGTGAGACTTGCTGACTGTAGGAGAGAGGGGTGTAGAAGCTGTTTGGGGCACAGTGAGTGCCAGGGTATGGAGTATGAGCATCACCCAACACTAACAGAACCCCAAACCCCCTGGGAAATGGGCAAAGTGCTGCAGAGGGCAATGTCCCTCCCAGCAGGCAAGGCCAGCCTCAGTATATTCTTCAAAGCAGGATGAGAAAGGAACAGGAGAGATGGCAAAGCTGAGAGAGGAAAGGGGAGCCTCAGGGACCCATCAGGAGGGGATAGACCCCCTGCCCCTGCCATTCAGAGTGAACTCAGCACCTTTTCCTGTGCAGGCAAGTAGTAAAATCACCCACAAGGAAAGAGTAACCAGCATGGCCTGAGAAAGAAGTGGTTTCCCAAAACTCCCCAAAGTTCCATGGGGAGAGAAGGGGGCTGCTCCAGCTGAGTCAGAAGCTGAGGATTGCAGTGAGCAGAGGAAAACAGCTGTCAAAGTTGGATGGCACTTTTAGAGTGGCTGAGAAACCTCTCTGAGCAGACACAGAGATCTCTAGAGACCTTCAGAGGCCACAGCAAGGAGGATAGAGCCCAACCAAGCCATCCAAAGGGACGTGCCCTTCCAGAGCCTCCCCCTTCACTCCACACACCCCAGTCTGATGGGACAGAGCAGAAGGAAAGCACCCTGACCCAGGAGGAATCAAGTTGATGCCAACCTCCAGCTGAGGGCACGAATGACAAAAACCCATCTCACAACCAACAGCTATTGTGAACTAGATAAAACCCACTCTGACACAGCAAGACACAATGAAGGCATTTGGACAGCCCCAGCAAACAGCACAAGAACCCTCCCCCGACACCAGCAGGCAGCAACAGGAGTATGGGCTTACCTCGCTACCTTCTTGCTTGAGAGTCTTTTATTTGGACTGTGAAATGAAGGAAAAACAGGAAAGAGTTAGGAAAGCTGACAGTGTAGAGAAAGGGAAACAGGAAACTGTGAGCACTTGGGGGCATATCCTTCACTCTGGCAGGGAAGCCACACTGCATGCACTACCCGGTCCCTTGGGGAAGTCAATGGGAGACGAGGGCAGAAAACTTCTAGCAACGTCTCTACTCAAAGGCTGATCCCTGTCCTGAAAGCTGATCTCCAAGGAAAGCACTAATTATAGCAGTGGGCTTCAGACCTACTCTGTCACCCCTCAGACCCGTCCTGCCACCCCCCAGGGTGGACACAGGGAGCCCTCAAACCTGCACCTCCAGCCTTCTGCTTCCTACTTCTCCCAGGAGTTATTTGTGCTCTTCGGGTCTGGATCACCAGAGAATTGCTTCCAACTTGTAGCTCAGAGATTTCAGGAGCTGTGGCTGATGTCCCTTTCTGGATTGGAGCAGGGGCAGTGCCTCTGTGGAGGGGCACAAGCTCTCCTTTGCACTGACAAATGACAAAGATCACCCCCCCCCCAGCTCCTCATACCAGCTGCCACCATACCACAGCGGTCAGGCTTTAGCTCAGGCTCAGCATGAACCAGGGAATGAAGAGCCAAGCTCCCTGTTTCCCTCGGGGCTGAGGCTGCAGGCTCACATTGCCCAGATAAAAAAAAGAAAAAGGCATTTGTTTTTTTTGTCCTTCTTCTTGAAATGGCTACTTGCTAAGATGCTCCTTTCAGTCAGGGGCTCCCTGGTTCCAGAAGGACAGGGAACTGATGGAGAGGAGACAGCAAAGGTCCACAAAGATGATGAGAAGACTAGGAAGTCTCTCTGATGAGGAAAGGCTGAGGGACTGGGTTTTTTCAGCCTAGTAAAAAAGAAAGCTGAGGAAGATCTTATCAATGCTAACAGATATTGGAAGAGAATGTGTGAGGAGGAGGGGGCCAGTCTGAGTTCAGTGGTGCCCAGGGATGGGCAGAATTTGAGGATGAGAAGTTCCAACTACACCTGAAGAGGAACTTTTTTGTGTGATGGTGGCAAAGCTCTGGCACAGGCTGCCCAGAGAGGTGGCGGAGTCTCTGGAGAGATTCAAACTCACCTGGGCATGTTCCTGTGGGACCTGCTCTGGATCACCGTGCTCTGGGTGAGGGTTGGATGGATAGATGGGCTTCAAGGGTCCCTTCTACCCTGGCCAGTCTGTGATTCCAGTACAACCCATGCCAAGAGAAGCAAGCTGGAGCTTGGATCTCTTGCCTCACATCCAAACACAGGCTTTTGTCACTGGGACACATCACAGACACCAAATCAATGCTTGGTGACAGCAAACACCACCCCAGACAAAGTGAAGAAGCAGCAATTGCATTCCCCGGTGCCTGGTTCAGTTGAAAGAAAAGCAAATAAAGAAATAAATGCATGAAATCAGCTGGGAGCTACCTGGAACTGCAACAACTATATTAGTTCTTAGAAGGAGGAATTAAAAATAGCTCAGGAAAATTTCCTTTCTTTAAAACAAAAAAACAACAAAAAAGGAAACCAATGAGAGCGTAGGGACTGCCCTCAGGGTCACCTTCCCTGGGTCAGTATCGCATCCTGCAACCCCAGAGCTGTGAGGAGGGCAAGAGCTGCTGCTGGCTGGGCTTCAAGGACACTGGGCCCCCATCCCAGGTCAGGTCCTCCCTTTGCCACGTCTGTCCCCAGCACCGTGGAGAGAAAAAATATTTTTCCTTTGCAAGGAGCTTCTGGGAAAGCAGCTGCAGGCTCTGCCAAGGGGGGAGACACACCACTTCCCATTCAAGGGCACCAAAACAATCCCTGCTCTTACAAAACCATTTCATCCCCAGCTCCTGGAAGATTTCTTCCCATGCCATGGGTACAGGGAGGGGAGACCCCACGCTAGGACCAAGCTCCCCATCTTCTTCCAAATGTGAAATGCTGCCCTGCTGAGTCCTCCTTAGCTGTCACTGACAGAACACAGGGGAACTAGATGATCTTTAAGGTCCCTTCCAACCCAAACTATTCTATAAACACCCCCAGCCTTTAAGAGCAAGGCTGTTACAGAGTGGCATGGGCTACACCCTGTCCTCTGAAAATCCCACCTATCACAGGAGCTTTTGAGATTGCCAGTCAGCTCCACAGGGAAATTTTGTGGAGAAAGGCTGAAATGGGGTAGGGTTACTGGTGCACCCAGGGAATTCTAGTGTTCTCCTTAACAACTGCATAACCTGAGACTTGCTGCTGACCCTCAAAGCCTCCAACAGCAAAGGCAACTATTTACCCAAGAAAGAGAAAGGGAGAGATGTATTTTTTCAATCAAAAAATTAAAGCTCTTGTTTTGTTTCCCAGCTGTCTTTCCATATCTCTATAGCCCAGGAGAGCCCTCACATCACAATGTCCTCTGTAGAGGAGAAAGACCAAAATGGGACTTGAAAAAGCATATATGACACGTGAGGAATGATTAACACAGATGCCTCCATCCTTACACTCAGTGAACTGAAAATAAGTCTGAAAAAATCCCCAAACAAATGAAAATTCCTCCCCACTTGTCAAAGCTGCCGGCTTGTAGATCTCAAATGGTACATCTGTGAAGTTCCTACATAAAGTCTTGCTGTCTCATATGGCACCTGGGTGGACAGGCAGCTGGCAAAGCTGGGCCAGAGAAGATCTGAGGGACTTCAGAAGAGGTGCCAAGCCCCAGAGAGCAAGCTGGTGGCTCCAGGGCACTGGTGCAGTGGGAGGACAGGCTGCACCTGCCTTCCTATGTTGAACCAACAACTTGAACGTGTCTCCACAATGGGCAGAAGACCCAGCAGTCTTTTTCTTGGTGTCACAAATACTGTACACAATGCAAGGACCACATTTATCCAGAGTGTGGAGAAGTGCCTGCCACTGAGCAGCAGATCTGCAGAAGGTCACCCAGAAGAGAAGGGAAGAGCCTCCTTGTCTGCCAGTCTCCAGGACACTTCTGCTCACCCTCCATAATGTTATTACAGCTTTTACCATCCTGATTAAATCCATCCCTTTAAGCTACCATGAGAAATGAAATCTTCATAAGACAAGGAGAGCCTTCCCTTCCCAGAATATCATTCCCAAGAGTGAAATGGCCAGAGAGGAGCCCAGTTACCTATTCATTTCAAGATCATTCAGGCGAGCGGAAAGATCCTCGAGGCGGTTGATTTGTTTGTGGCACTGGCTACAGTAAAACTCAAAAGCTTCATCTGCGATAACGCTGTGCAGTTTCGCAGCAAGTGGATTGGCACTGGAGAAATCACAAGGGTCATTTTTAACAGGACAGAGCAGACAGGGTTGATTCCTGTCCCTGGCTTCCAGAAGCTGAGTGTACATCAGGGCAGGGGAGCTTTGGGTGTAAGACACAAGACTTGCCACTAAAGCCTTCAGGGTGGATTGGGTCATTTATCCCCATCTCCCTCCTCAGTTTTAGAAGCCAAATCCCAGGCAATACAGAGCTGCTAAGACTTTGAGCTTGGCCCATGTTTCCCTCTGTCTGCCAGCTTGTTTAGAGGACTTCCTTGAGAGCCCAGGGAAGGTGAGGTGCACACTTCCCACAAGTCTGCACAGATAAAAAAAATCTTGTTTTCCAGAAGGATTTTTATAATCAACCAATCAATCACAGGAGGCTCTAGCATTGGTCCCAGTCAGCCTTGGAAAATGCAGACCAAAGTCAGCCACCACTGGACTGGGTGCCAAGAACCAAACCCTTTGGGGTCACACTTTTCCAACAGGATGCTTGAAAAATAGTGCATCTAAGCTGCTGCAAAGCCGCCACAGTAAGAAAGGCAGATTTTCATTGCAAAGAGCTTCCCTTTTAAGCTCAACTCAACAAGGTAGCTGCAATTCAATTGCTGTCTCTGACAAGTGAAGCACAGAGAAGCTAAGCATAGGTGTGGCCTTGTTGTAAGGGACATCACTGGGCAAAGGGACATGGTGGTCTACAAGAGCCTGTGGAGCTCATAGTCCTTTTTCCAGCAGCTGAGGTGGGACTCAAGCTACTGAAGGACTTGGTGACACTCAGCAAACCATTTCTCCCACTCGCCATGACTGGGGCAGGACAGAGTTTGGCCCAGAGCTTCTGAACAGCAAGGAGCTTATGTTAATTGGGGGCTAACATACATCACAGGTCCTTCTTGTGGGGAAAATGTACTTCTGGAAGCCAGAGACTTGAATCAAAGAAAGGTTAGTAGTAAAAGCAATGCAGTTCAACAAAAGCAGTTCAGTAAGACAGACAGTTAGAGGTGTGAGCAAACACATGCAAGCTTAAAAGCAAAAGGCATCTGAAGGGCCAGTCAGCCCCATGACACACATCCTGGCCTGGGGACACCCCTGGAGAGGTCCCCTGGCTGCAGCTCCTTTGCATAAACCCCTCACTGTAGTAGTTTTGGTGGCAGTGGGATGTTGACAGCTCAGTCACCCCCAGGGTCAGGCCTCTCAGCTTGTGCTGTCTGTACAGCATTTATAACAACAGGCAACTGGAAAAGCAGTAAACAACAACTTGCTCATTTTTATCTCCCTCATTCCTGGGGGAAATAAATATCTGAAAAACATTCCCCCTACTCTCTAGGGCAAGTTTGGAAGCTGGGTAATCATCCACCAGCAGTCAGCTGAGCTGCTCAGGGTTTGTGCAGGGTGGAGAAGTGACTGAAGCTTTTGTGGCAGCTGGAAGAGGTGATGTGCCCTTTTCTGGGCTCTGTTCAACATGTCCTCCTTATCCCCACCTGGAGCATCCCTGGGCAAGGTGTGAACCTGAACCTAACCAGTATTCATCAAAATGGGAAGAGAAGCACAGAGAAGAACCCAGAGGCCATCTCAGCAACAGTGTGCAGGTATTTATGGCCTCTGGCTGCCTTGGTTGGTTGCCACTGAGTGGGTGAGAGCTCCACCACACTGGGCCTTGGGGCATTCTCCACCTCCTAGTGGCAATCAGCCAGGCTCTGCCCCATGCCAGCATCCCTGTCTCCTCCCCTCCATCTCAGCTCCTCTTCCAGAGGGCATGAGTGCTTACACTGCATGTGGGCAGACAAAACAAGAGTGGGCTAGGAGCTCTTCCCTTCAGTTGCCACTTGTTTCTACCAAGCATTGTGGAGGGACTTCTCTTCCTGGAGGAATGTACCAAGGAAGAGGGGTCAGTCAAAGAGGAGGGATGGCAATTGCACAAAAAAAAAGGACTAAGCAGGTAAATGCAATACTCCTGACAGTTCCCTGAAGACTCCTGAGTTTTGTAATAGTCCTTTGGTGAAGATCTGGTGAGACCCCAATTGGAATGCTTTGTCCAGTTCTGGAGCCCTCAACATAAGGACATTGAGCTGTTGGAGCAGGTCCACGAGGGCCACAAAGATGATGAGAGGGCTGGAGCATCTCCCTTATGAGGACAGGCTGAAGGAATTGGGGTTGTTCACCCTGGAGAAGAGAAGGCTCAGGAGGGAACTCACAATAGGTTGAAAGGGATCTACAAAAAGGCTGGGGTTGGACTTTTTAATAGGGTACAGGATGGCAGGACTGGGTGTAATGGATGCAAATTGGAAGAGGGGAGATTCAGGCTGGAGATAAGAAAGAATTTCTTTCCTGTGAGTGTGGTGAGAGACTTGAACAAGTTGCCCAGAGAGGTTGTGGATGTCTCCTCCCTGGAGGTGTTTAAGGCCAGGTTGGATAATGGACACATTGACCAGCCTGATGTAGTGGGAGATGTCCCTGGCTATGGCAGGGGGGTTGGAACAAGATGATCTTTAAGGTCTCTTCCAACTCAAACCATTCTATGATTCGAGGATCTGAAACCACAGCTCCTTCTCCTGTTGATGTTATTCCCACTGAGAGAAACTTGTGACACAGAAAGGGTGAGTGGTTGATGTGACTTCTACATCTACTGTACATATGCTAACATTCCTCTGAGTCAAACAAGAGAGTTCAGCCTTAGCCAGAGATGTCCTGTAGTTCTTTAAGGTTTCACTACATTTAGACATACTGGGGAGGCTGGGCTGTGTTCAAAGAACCAGCACAGCCCTGGAGAAGGATCAACTAAGGCTCTTCATGCATGCAATAATAACACAAGGTAAAGACTAGACCTGAAAGGCATGAAGAAATCCCCTTCCCAACAGAACCACATTCTTTTCTCTGGAGGCTTTTCAGGATTTCTCTGCATCTTGCCTCCCCTGCAAGCCCCAGGAGCCAGGCTTCAGTATAAACCACCAGGAACTGCGTGGCCACATGCTGAGCGAGCAGAGGAAAGAGCACAGCAGAACATCATCTGGTGGATAAGATCCAAAGAGCAGCAGAGAGGAGAAGGTGCCCCAGCAGAGGAAGATTTGAATGCTGGGAACAAAACCTGGGAGTTCCAGACTGATATTAAAGAAGTTTGACTGCAAAGCTCTTCTTTGCTCCTTCTTTGCCAAGAACAGCAAGTACTGGGTTGGAGGCTTACACTCAAAAGGAAGCTCAAAATAAAGAATAAGGGTGGTTTATACCCAGGAGCACTTTCTAATGCTGCAGCATGGGTAGGCACTCTGCCCAGAGTAACCAAAGGATGAGTGTGGAGGAGGGACATGTCCCTTCCACCACAGCATATCCCATCACAGCAAGTGCAGGAGCACGTGTTTTCCAAAATCAGTTGCCTTACAGCAACACTCTTCCCTACTGCAGGTTTAATTTTAGGACTAGAGGAAATGGACTCAAGTTGTGCTAGGGGAGGGTTAGGATGGTGTCCTGGTTTGAGGTAGAAAGGAAAATGTTGACCCTGAAAGGGTCATCAAGCATTGGAACAGGCTGTCCATGGCAAGGGTTGAGGCATCATCACTTGAAGGATTTAAGAANCAGTTATAAATCAGGCAGCCTGTTAAGTTCATAAAACACTTTGTCAACCCAAACTATTCTATGATTCTATGATTCTAAGTGCAGGAGCACGTGTTTTCCAAAATCAGTTGCTTTACAGCAACACTCTCCCCTAAGTCAGGTTTAATTTTAGGACTAGAGGAAATGGACTCAAGTTGTGCTAGGGGAGGGTTAGGATGGATATTAAGGAAAATGTTGACCCTGAAGAGGTCATCAAGCATTGGAACAGGCTGTCCATGGCAAGGGTTGAGGCATCATCACTTGAAGGATTTAAGAACTGGGCAGACACAGAGCTTAGAGATATAGTTTAGTGTTGTTTCTCATCAGTTGAGTTGATGGTTTGACTCAATGATCTGAAAGGTCCCTTCCAACCCAGGACATTCGATGATTTTAATTAACACTTTCAAAATTGCTGCTGTGAGAAGAGAAATGAAAGGAGGAAATAAGAAAGTCAGCCCTGACATGCAACAAAAAGTAGGTCTGGAGATGGGATAACCCTTCTCTGCCTGCCCTCTGCAATCACGATTGCCCAGCTCTGCCAAGGGATGTGAGGAGCTGGTACAAAGCATGCAGACAGCAAAAGATCACAAGTTCATACTGCTGCAGCAAGTCACAAAGGTGAAAAGGTGGAGACCTTTTCATGGTGGACAGAACCATGCAGGAGGGTTGTCAACTAGACAATCTTTAAGGTCCCTTCCAACCCAAACTATTCTATGACAGGTTTCACACTGCCAGTCCAGCTCCTCCAGTCACCCTGCAGGGGCTGAAAAAAATCAGTATTTGCCAGAGTTCAGAGCCTAACAGAAGGAAATGCTCCAACCTGCTTCCTGTCATCTTCTTCTCTGCATGTCCCTCAGGCTGCCCAGAGTAGGAATGCTGCCACAGCTTAGACGAGTCAAACTAAGCATCATATCAAAGTCAGAAATACAAGCATGAGAAAGAAAAATTACATCCAAGAGAAGGAGGGGAAAAGCCACCTGGTGGTTTTCTCTATTGGAAGGTTCTGTGAGGAGCCATGTCCCTAACAAAGGTAGGGGATGCTGGATGGATGTGAAACACCACCTGCTCTTCCATTAGTGCCTCTGGACAGAAAGGTGGAGAGAAAGGAAGGAATGAGGCAGACATCTCTTCTTCCACTTCCAAGACGATTATCCCCTTGTATCCAAACTTTGCCAGGAAGTCCCCTTGGCTGTGCAAACCCAAAGGAAACAACTTACAGCCACACAGCCCAAGCGAGGACACCCAGCCAGTGAAAGTGGAGCCAAGGCAGTGGGTGCAGTGCTGGACCTTACCTGGGTGAGAGGAAGGAGGAGCTGTGAAAGCTGCTTTCCCCATTACACAAGCTGTCTGAGAACAAATCAGCTTCATTCCCTTCTCCATAATCCTCAAAATGCTCCTCTCCGCTGATGACTGTGACGATGGAGTGGCCCAGCTCTGAGCCCAGGGCCAGGTCGTGTGGATGAGACCTGTGGGAGCACAGGGAAGAGGTCAGAGCACAGCCACTGCACCACATTTCCCAACTCCACAGGATACAGCCATTTTACCACTTTTCATCCCCTTTTTTGCCTAAGTTTTTGTTACAGCATAATTCACCCTCCATCTTGAATACCCAAGGCGCAGCCCAATCACCACTCTTAATTTTCCAGCAATATTTTTGTATTTTCAGAAGAAACTAATGAGGTTTTTTTCACCATAAAAGCTCCCCTGGCACAGTAGGATTTGAGGGTAGGACATGCAGGACTTGACCCAGGATGGGTGACAAGCCTTTCAAGGCACGAGTGCAACCAAAAGCAAAAAAAAAAAAAAGCTCAGTGTGTCCCAAACACACCCAAAATATATTTTGAATTCCATCACCAGTCTCTGTGCCAGGTTCCCACTCCCTTATTGCTGTATAATCCCATCAAGGGCTCAGCAGTGGGGTTTAACACCATAACCCCCTCCCTGCTGGCGCAAATCCCAGCCATTCCCAGGCAGATGAAGGAGCCCTTTCCTTACTCCTTCTGGAAAAATGCTGGTCACACAATCTCAAAGGGAGGGAAAACGCTGTTCCATCCAGATCCAGAAGGCTGTAGCATGTAAAACACCCTGAGCATACCCAGTATGGGTCCAGGGATGTCCCTTGCTGGGGAGGGGACAGAGCTCAGCATACAAGTTACTGCATCCCAAAGTGTCTCTTGTTCTGCACAGCACTGTAGGAAGTCAAGCCACCACAGCAGTACATGCCCACTCTCAGAGGACCTGCCTGGAATTCAGGTTCTAAAATCAAGCTGGGGAGAAAAAGCAGGGGGGTATTTGTAGAAAGCTGGCTGTGAAAGCAGCCCAGCCCACATGTCTGTGAGCCACAGGTATGTGTTTAGAATGGGTCAGGGGGAACACTAGCACTACTCTTCTCTTCAAAATTCAGTGCTGAAAAAAAAAAGAAATATATATAGCATTTTAAAAATGGTCTTTCAGCCTACAGCCTTCATCTGCACGCTAGGAGAAGGAAAATGGCTATGACTGGACTGCTGTGCTACATCAGGAAGAAAAAAAGATTACAGATAAGCCTTTCATGACAAAAACCTGCACCATCTGAAGGATTTTCCCTTATCCTGTTAATAAAAAACATGTCAACCCTCCAGCTGTAACAGATCTCTATTTAACACAAGTCTGGCTTGTGGACAACTACTCATCTTCCTTTTGCTCATGAGAAGCCCCATCCTTCCCACAGCAGGGTCTGTAGGATTGATCCCCCCCGGGGCTGTGTCAGACCCCAAGCCCAGCAAAGAGCTGCTGCTGAAAGCATGGGAAATTTCTCCAGGAACAGAAAGTGAGGGGTGAAGGTTGAATTTTTAAATTGGCAAGTGAAACCTAACTCCAAATGTCTAAATTAGGGGTTGTGGCTTGATAAGCACCTTATCAAAGCATAGGTATCTGGAAAACCTCAGCCAGGGATGCTCCAGGCAGTAGAGTATTTTGTATACATCCCCTCCTCAGGGCTCTGACAGGCTCAAGACACAGAGTCCAAGTGATCATTATGACACACAGCCTAAAGAACTTTTTCAGCTCCAACCATCTAAAGTATTTTGAACTTCAACAGCTACTGGAAAGCAGTGGTGAAGCTCCAATTCAGTCCCTCAGCAGCACTGGTGGGATTGTCCTCACTGACTGTCCCCTGGAACAGCTCTGGACACTTGAGGTGGAAAACTCGTCATAGAAGTGGTTTGGTTTGAGGGGGAAGGGATCTTAAAGAATATCTCATTCCCCTGCCCTGGGCAGGGACACCTCCCACCAACCCATGTTGTTCCAAGCCCCATCCAACCTGGTCTTGAACCTCTCCAGGGCTGGGGCAGCCACAACTTCTCTGGGCAGCCTGGGCCAGGGGCTCACACTCATCACAGCAAAGGGTTTCTCCCTCAGATCTCACATAAATCTCCCCTTTTTTCAGTGTCAAACCCTTCCCCCTTGTCCCATGACTCCCCTTCCTGATAGAGTCCCTCCCCATTGTCCTGCCCAGGGTTTGATGGAATCAAACCACCCCT
Source organism: Turnix velox (assembly GCA_013400935.1). Taxonomy (NCBI): domain Eukaryota; kingdom Metazoa; phylum Chordata; class Aves; order Charadriiformes; family Turnicidae; genus Turnix; species Turnix velox. Next base: position 28,417 of record VZTY01021823.1, read on the forward strand.
CAGCAAGTTGGAAATGTCTGGAGCTGTATTCCCATCTCAAGCCTTGCAAATCATCAATCCAAACTATCTTTTCCTCGATTTTTGATTCTTTTGGCTACCTAGAACTTGCACAACTTTAACACATCTTATAGCAGCTACCACCACACTTGGCCAAAATACCCAAAGGATGGCCATCCTTCACAGTCCCACACTGGGGAGTGGTAGAGAAGCCTCAAGAACAGCCTAGTCTTAAAAAAAAAAAACCAAAAAATTCATCCCCAAGCAAATAATTTTGTACGTACAGGCAGGTGAATCTGAAGCAGGATGCTTTCCCCAGAGGATGAGAGTGCACACAGGCTGCCATGGCCCCTCCTGAGACCCTCTGCTCGGCTGTCAGGGCACTCCACAGCTGATTATATCCTGATTTAACTGTGACTGAGCTGAAGGTGCTGGGGTGAGGAGAGCCTACCCACTTAATCCCATTTCTTCCCTAATCCATGGCACCCTTTCAGCTCTGGTGCTGAGGTGAGCACTCACTGCATCGGCGACATCCCAAGATCAGATTCTGGGGTGGGGGGAAAGCTCAGTGGTTTCTAAAACTGATAGGAATTGTAAGCACTCACCAAAGCACCCAGCTTAGATGATGTATTTTTAGCCAAAAAAATTCTATGTCTTGGCAAGCCTTACACACCGATGGCTCCAGTTGTTTCAGCACAGAGCTTGGGACACTTCGAAAGGAGTTATTCCCTTCCTTCCCACCTACCAGCACACCAGTTTAATCTCAAAAACTCCATTTTTCCTGCAGATTCTAGGAAAGTGGGTGGGCCCAGAAGCAGTTTGGCCAGCAGCAGTTCAGAGCTGGGGAAGATGATCTTAGCTCACTCTTCTACGCTTCGGGCATAAGTTAAAAGCCTGTTATTAGAGGAGGTGGCTGCACATCAAAGGGTGCACGCTTGTTTAGGGAAAACAAGAAGATGATGAATTCCCCTCCCGACTAAAAAAAATTAGACGTTTTATTTCTGGCTTAAGTGATAGATTGAAAACTGCAAATATTTCAGGTGTTTGGATCATCTGAGAACTTGCTTTCGAGGTTGCAGATGTTAATGAGGGTACAGAAGCTCTCTCAAGGCAAGCAACGATTAACTCAAAGAGATTGCCAGGCTGAACTCCAAAACAGCCTACACATGGGGCCACCTAATTATTATGATTACTCTTGAAGAAGAGCTATTTTGGTCTCGCTTGACAAAGAACAACCCAACCAGTTTCAGCATGATAGGCTCAGCCCACTTTGTTTTAAATCCTCAGGCTGCATCTCCCTCACTCCTCGGCTGCTCCCAGTTTGCTGGAACTTCCTACCCTGGGCAAGGTGAGTTCTGCTCCTTGCAGCTCCCACTCACCCATGCTCCAGCTCCTCGATGGGATCATTGAATTCCAAGTGCACAGTGGAATCTATGGCACTGTCTGTTTCTACTTCGTCGTGCATCTCGTGGTGGACAAGGGTGCTGGTGTCTTCATCTGTGAAGGTTTCACACTCGCTGTAGGTGCTCTCAGAGCCCATGTAAGCACTGTCAGTCACCTCATTTGCCTGAGGGAAAAGAAAAACACAAGATATTATAGCAGTTTCACTGTATGGCAGGATAAAACACCTCTGGGGCAGCTAATTTTGGCTGTGTTGCATTTCTAAGCAGGGAAATCCAAGATCCCGAAACCAGCATGAGCTGCAGCCTCCATCCAGGTGCTGCTCTGTTTCCAGGCCAAGGGACCAGGTGTGGCCCTGAGCCCCACAAGCTTTGCAACAGCAGAAGCGTTTGGAAAATAGGTTGCAGAAATATATACTAAATAAGGGAGGGAGATTTTGTTGGGAGTGAGTAGGGATTCGTCAAGTCCAGGAGGGATTACACACTGCTGACTTGGTGGTTCTGGTCACTGCTGCTTTCCCCCACTTCATTTTAAGAGGATATGTTATTTTTCTCAATTCAGTGAAAAAAAATCCCCACCATTGAAAACTATGAGTTAGCCCTTAAAGCACCTCTCCCTGCCTCTAGAAATAGAAGAGCACCTTCCATCCCTCAACAGAAAATAAGTGGGTTTATAAATTTTCATTCCAGTATGGAATTTGCAAGGACTGCATCAGCAGGACCTGCATCATCCCACTTCTGCTGGAACATCTCCACTATTATGGACTCAATTTTTTGCCCCTCCCCCCCCTTTACTTGATGCAGGGTCTGGGAAAGAAGAAAACTTTAGTTTTTAAGGGGATTCATGTGTACTTCATGAGCACTGAGGACTGGGTCTTCCTCCATGTTCTGTCCCTCAGGTGTTTATCAAAGGTCTAACTCTCCTGCTCATACCTCTGGGCAAGGATTTCCTAGAATCATCCCTTCTTCAGAGATTGAAAGAAACAAAAGTTCTTCAATCATAGAATCACAGAGTTGGAAGGGACCTTCAAAGGCCATCTAGTCCAACCCCCTGCAGTGAGCAGGGACATCCTGCACTACATCAGGTTGCTCAGAGCCTCAGCAAGCCTGGCCTTGAATGGCTCCAGGCCTGATGGGGAATCAACTACCTCCCTGGGTAACCTGGACCAGTGTCTCACCACCCTCATGAGGAAGAACTTCTTCCTAATGTCTCATCTAACCCTGCCCTACTCTAGTTTCAAACCACTGCCCTTCATCCTGTTACTCCATGCCCTGGCAAACAGCCCCTCTTCAGCTTTCCTGCAGCCCCTTCAGGTACTGGGAGACCACTGTCTCCCCACAGACTTCTCCATGCTGAAGAACTCCAGCTCTCAGCCTGTCTTCACGGCCTCTGATCACCAGGCATCCTGTTCTGGTGTTTGATAATCCTTTTGGTCAAGTTGGGGGCTCCACTCAAACAGTATAGAAGCCTTTCCCAGTTCAGAAGAAGACAGCTTTCACTACCCTCTATGATCAAAACAAAAGCATCCTGGAACCCTCCCCCACTTCAAAAAGTATAAATCCATCAAGCCTACTTATATACCTAAAGCTGTGGACTTGCTTAAGTGCTTTAATGGATTTGTGCTGCTGTTCCTAGAAACTCCAGTCAGGCTCTTAATGCTGGAACAGGAGGGGGATAAGGGAGATTTGGCAGTGGAGGGGGTCAGCTCACTCCTGGATGCACCACAACACTGCAGTGTCCCTGAGTTGAGCCTGGCAGCTCCTCAGTCTCCCCCACGTTTTCCTGTATGGGAAAAACCACAAAAAACTCCAAATCTAGCCCACACTACACATCCCTGGCACTGGCATCAGTGATGGCACTTGGTGGTAGCTTGGCCTGGCTCCACAGCTTGGGACATGGCAGAGACCAGATGTAGCAGAGTGAGGTGACAGCATTCAGAGATCTTCCTGCATCCTTCAGAGGGATACTTTTTGCCTGTTTGAAAAAGATTTCATGCCAAACTGGAAATAACTTTGCCTGCAAGCACCCAAAGTAAATGCTGCTACTTTTAAAAATTTTTAATACAAAAAAAATCACTTCCCGTTGGGAAAATTTCCACTTAACTACACACTGGAGTAGTGTAATGAGCACAGAGTAAAGACAAATATTGCAATGAAGCAAACAAAAACAAACAAATAAACCAAGAAGCACACACCAAAAAACACTACAACCCACAAGAAAATTAATTCAAAAGACAGACTGTGGTGGTTCCCATCACTGATTCTTCTTGCAAGGCGAAGCAAAACCAGGAGTTGAACAGCTCAGGGTATCAGGACACCTCAGTGCCCTTTGTTAAATGATTTATAGAATCATAGAAGAGAATCACAGAGTGTGTTAAGATGGAAAGGACCTTCAAAGGCCATAGAATCTGACCCCCTGCAGTGAGCAGGGACATCCTGCAATAGATCAGGTTGCTCAGAGTCTCAGCAAGCCTGGCTTTGAACCTGTCCAGGCCAGTGTCTCATCACCCTCACAGGGAAGAATTTCCAATGCCTCATCTTAAGCTATCCTGCTCTAGTTTCAAACCATCACCTGCAACCTTTAATATCAAATTACTATTTATCAAACTATTACAAACCATATTATTGCCAGGGAAGATCCATGTGGACAGGCTTCACACCTAGAAGAAGCCACTAGAGCAGCACATCAACCACCCTACCTCAGCCACCCCAAGGATGTGCAGTCATTTATGGATCTTCTTTTAATAAAAGACATACTCAACTCACAAACTTTCTTTGCATATAGCAAATCAGATTTCTGTTTTTCTCTTGGAACACCAGACCAGAGGAGGCTTTAAAGTGCAAGGGTCTGTTAAAAAGAAACCTAACAGGTCAAGAAGTTAAGTTGAAACTGTAAACACAGTCCAGCCAAGCCTGAGCAAGGAGAACTTTGCTTTACATTTCATCACAGATTAAATAACTAAACCTCCACAACAGACACAAGGAGGAGACGGGGAAAACAACTTTTAAATGTTTGCTAAAGCAAAGCAAAGCCATGCTCTAGGCAAAGGTGCAGCTGTGGGGCACAGAAAGCTCTTTTTAAGGTCTCAGGAGCAGCTGGTTGCTGCATTGACCCTTTACATCCCCCCCCCATTTCTTGGAGAGCAAAGTTTTTCTTTCCATGAGCAGGCAGAAAATAAGCACTTTTTCCATATGAAAAAAAAAAAATCAAATACACTTCAAAATTGTCTGTGGGCTTGGAACAGCCAGGCCAGGTTGCAAGTGCCTGAGGAACTTGTATGGAATGTCCTCACCATGTTCAGAATGGGGTTGCTGTCACTTGCCTGGCCTGGGTGTATTTTAAGATTTATCAAATCAAGCATATCCTTGATGTCAACATCATACCTTAAAAATAGGAGGATGCACCAGCACCATGGTTCAAGTAAAGACTCTGATCCCAACTCCTTGTGGGCCACCACCCAGTGCCAATCCAGTCTGTGCTGGGTGAAGACCACATGGACCTCTCTGAGCACTGAGAGGTGATGGGCAAAGGGCTGGGGACAGAGAGTGAGCTCCCCCCCCGCTTCTGAAAGGTGAAACAGGCACGGGGGTGACACTGCAAGTAAACCACTCTCAGGAGACTTCTCCAGCTCCTCCATGGATCAGGTAAAAGCCCTTTGATTAAAATGTTGCAAAGAGATGCAAACCCCCATATTGATGAAAAGAGAAAAACATCAGTATGAGGGAAGAGGATTACTGGGAGTCACCTGTCAGGCCCTGCCTTTGCTCTGTGAAGGAGAAAAACCTTAGCATGGAGAGGGAGCAAAGTCTGGCTCCCAGAGCTCAGTTCTGGAGCCATCCTGGCGTCCCAAGGCTCTGCTGCCCTTGGCTGCAAACACTGGGAAGCTCAGGAGGGGAAGGAGGGCGGAAGGAGAGGAAACAGAAAAACAACTATGTTTTCCCAGCAAGAGTGAACCTGTTTGTGATAACACCAGCTCTCATTGCACAGGGAGAGATGGATTGACTACCAAATCCACCCTCCAAGGACACTGCTGCCTATGGTAGTGGAATGGAAGGTCCAGAGACACCATCTTGTGGAACAGGCTATGTCTGAAAGAAGAACATCCACCCTGCACACTACAGAGCAGAGACAGTCCAGCCTGGCACAGTCAACAGTGGTGGTGGCAAAAGCCTGCTGGGGACAGATGTCCACCCAGCAGATGGCAACCTGCCCTTACATTGGCTTTAAATCAATTGAAAGCCAGGGAGTAGGGAGATAAGTTTAATTTATAGTTCCACCTGAGCCTGCATTAATACAAGCAGCCCAGGCACGCTGCACACACACTGGGGGCCATCACCAGCAGCAAGGACACAGTATTTGTGTAATTCCAAGAATTTCAAAGAACCAAAGAATCACAGTTGGAAGGGACCTTNAACAGTGGTGGTGGCAAAAGCCTGCTGGGGACAGATGTCCACCCAGCAGATGGCAACCTGCCCTTACATTGGCTTTAAATCAATTGAAAGCCAGGGAGTAGGGAGATAAGTTTAATTTATAGTTCCACCTGAGCCTGCATTAATACAAGCAGCCCAGGCACGCTGCAGTGCACCAGGGCAGCGAAAAACAGTCACACACACTGGGGGCCATCACCAGCAGCAAGGACACAGTATTTGTGTAATTCCAAGAATTTCAAAGAACCAAAGAATCACAGTTGGAAGGGACCTTCAACAGCCACCTAGTCCAACTCCCTGCAGTGAGCAGGGACGTCCTGCACTACATCAGGTTGTTCAGAGCCTCAGCAAGCCTGGCCTTGGATGTCTTCAGAGACTGGGCCTCCAACATCACTCTAGTTTCAAACCACTGCCCCATCAGTTATTCCTAATTCGCATCTAACCCTCCCCTGCTCTAGTTTCAAACCACTGCCCCATATCCTACCACTCCCAGCCCTGGCAAACAGCCCCTCCCCAGCTTTCCTGTAGCTCCTTCAGGTACTGGGAAGTCACTCCCCACAGCCTTCTCTTCTCCAGCCTGAACAGCCCCAGCTGTCTCAGTCTGTCCTCACAGCAGAGGTGCTTCAGCTCTCACATCATCCTCTTGGCTTCCTCTAGACCCTCTCCAACAAGTCCATGTCCTTGTTGTGCTGAGAGCTCCAAAGCTAGATGCAATGTTTGCTTTTCAGAGAAGCCAGGAAACCTGCTCTTGGTCTAGGGCGAAGGCAACTTCCACTACACAGCCTCTCCCAAAGTTGTGTTTAATGGTTGCTACCATAATTCCTCAAGGCTGGGCAAGAGACCCACAGTGCATTTATCAGGACAAAGTGAAAACACACACCTCCCCCAAAAACAACTTCAAACCATAGCACAACTCACATGAGCCCAGATCTTGCAGACTGTTCTCAGCACCCTGAAAGACTGCAACTACCATCATTCCTGGTCAAGCTCCCCCTAGAAGACCCACGTAGAGAGGACTACAAAGACACCATAGTGCACACACCACACAGACTACAGGCAGGAAAGACCATTACAAAATGTAGACACCCCATCCCTGGAGGGGCTCAAGGTCAAGTTGGATGGGGCTTGGAGCAGCCTGGGCTGGGGAAAAGCGTCCCTGCCCAGGTTAGGGGGTGGCACTGGGTGAGCTTTAAGATTGTTTCAACCCAAACCATTCTGAGATTCTAAATATCCACACACAATCATATACTCAGTAAGAAAACAGCAAGTGGGTGGACACCCAACCTGCTTCTTCCCTGCACCTCCAGGGCTGAGAGAGGTCCCTGGGCTGGAGATCTGTCCCTTCCTGTAGAAACTCAGTCCTAACTCATTCCATTTGAGCACTTAAAACCTACCTGTGGACACATTGCCTCTTCACCCAAGTCAAATCCAGCTCCAGAAGCAGGCAGAAAGGAAGCAAAATCCAGGAGAAGCCAGGCACCAGGCTCCCTGACCCAGCGCCGGCAGCAGGAACAGAGCACCTTTTGTTCCTGAGCTGGGCAACAAGGAGAGCTCAGCTGGTGCACACACTTCCCTGTCGTGTGACCACAGCCCTCCCAGTCAGGCCAGTACCAAAATAAAAGTACAAATCCAGAGGGAACCCCACAGAGGCCCATGTGAGGGCCAGCCCCACTCCAGGCGCACCTGCTTTCTCTTCCCATGAAACCATCAGCGATTAATTCTGAAGCAGACCTAATAAAATCTTTTGAAGCTTACCTCATCCTTCCTTCTGGTGAATGTTTAAGCACCAAATGACAATTTTCTTCCTTATAGCCACAAAGAGAAAAAGAGATAAAGCTTGCCTTGCTTACTAGGGGAGGATGGGGAGCCATGACTATCTCCTCCTGGGTGACTCAAACGGCAATCTGCGATAAGCGGAGACAATAATGCCCTAGAGGAGGGCGAGAGCTTCAGTGGGTGAGATAAGCAAGTTTACAAATACACCAACCCTCATCCAAAGCAGCTGCTTTTGGCAAACACAGCAACTCCGTCAGAGCTGGCTCCAGGAGGTGACCTGATCCACTGAATCCTCCCTAGCCCCACAGCAGCTGGTGAGACACAGAGCTTGCGATGCTCACTCAAACTCACGAGTCTGGAGCGTTGCATCTCCCTTTCTGTTCCCCCTCTACAGCAACCTCACACGCCACAAACCTCAGAATCTGTTGCTGCGCCTGTTGAGCACAAATAAACTTCTTCCTTACCATTACCTTTCCAAATCACACTGTTGTGTTTTCTCTGGGTTGTCCCTGATCTTCTCAGGGCCACATCCTTCCTGGAGCACAGTGTTCCAAGCAGGACCTACTACTCAGCAACACTGACTGAAAGTGTCTTGCAGCTTGATAACCAATTGACCTTCTGAGCCGAGTCCAAAGAAAAACCTAAGAAGTCCAAAGTAAGGTGAAGGGCAGTGAGGGAGTTATGCTTTAACCCCAGCTCTCCTCCCTGCCCAGACCTGCCAGTCACAGTTGTTTTTTTTCTCCTGGCTCCTCTGTATGCACTGCAACACCTACCAGGAGACCTAACACCACTGGAGGAGCCTGGATTGCAGACTGGCCAGGGTTGGAAGGGCCCTCTGAAGCCCATCCATCCAACCCCAGCTCAAGCAGGGTCAACAGGGCAGGTCACACAAGAATGCATCCAGGTGTGTTTGAGTATCACCAGAGATGGAGATTCCAGCACCTCTCTGGGCAGCCTGTGCCAGGGCTCTGTTACTCTGACAGGGAAGGAGTTGCTCCTGTTGAGATGCAATTCCCCATGTTTCAGTTTATGCCCCTTGTGTCCTATCACTGGGCAATACTGAGAAGAGTCCAGCCCCATTCTCCTGCGATTGATGAGCACTGATGAGATCCCCACTCAAGACTTCTCCAGCCAAGCAGCCCCAGGTCCTCAGTCTCTCCTCAGCAGAGAGATGCCCCACTCTCACTCCCTGATCATCTCCATAGCTCTCCAAAGTCACCCCTATAGTAAAGGTAAAGCTCATTAGAAAACCCCAACCACCCCCCCATCCCCCAGCTTTACTTTCCCATCTTTTACTGAGACACCTTTGCTTCCCACACCACTGGCAGTCTCCTGATGCTGCCCTCCAACTCCCACATTTTTCTGTCCTGGATGTTCAAGATAAGGCTTCAAGGTCTGTTTTCCAAACTCCTTCCAATCTGTCCCACACAAGGAAAACACTTCAAATACCAGCCTTTTGGACCAGCAAAGAAATTTCTCACCACAGCCCTGGATTATAGTCCTGCCTTCAGCAACATCCCAGCCTTTCCTCTCAACAGCACTGAGTCAATACAACACAGGAATTTCCTTGGTATCTCCAGGATGTTTTTTGCAAAGTTGTCACCACAAACTGATTTTGGAGCTCAGATGGGCAATTTTAGTCATTTAATTACAGCAATTTCTGGTGACTAATCAATACAAAGATAACACAGATTGCTCACTCGTTTACTGTGCAAATAGGATTCCACTCATGGGAATGAGATAGCCAGTTCCCTTTGCTGTGAACAGAAAATCTTTGTAGACAGTGGGGACATTGCTCAGGGCTCCATGATCTTTCTCAAGGGATGGATTAAAAACGGCACCCATAAAATTTCCCAGCTGCTACAGCTCTGGCCACCTGTGAGATTTCAAGGACAGCATCTCAAAATGAAGACCAATTTCAGGAGAGGGATTTTTGATTTTCTTTCATCTGGAGACAACAATGCTTTGGGGTCAAAGTCATGAAGAGAAGCCCATTGAGGCCAGCCTTTGGGATGGTACTGGTGAAGAAAGCCTGAGCCCAGGGATGATGAGCTGCAAACTTCATATGCTGCATCTTCATCTCCATCTTCCCAATCCTGTTACTGCTGTGGTGGGACAGCAGTGCTGGTATGGCAAAGGGCTGTACACTGTATACCTGCACTCAGGTAAGGAGTCCTTGAGCAGAGCTGGTGAGCTGAATCATAGAACTGTCCAGATTGGAAGGGATCTTTCAGATCCAATCACTAGCCCATATCACTGAAGAAAAACATCATACACGTGTATCCCTCAGGATCATGTCTACAGAGACTGTAAATCCCTCCAGGGATGCTGCCTTAACCACTGCCATGGGCAGCCTGTTCCAAAGCTTGATAAGGCTTTTGGTCAACAAAGTTCTACTAACATCCATCCTAACCCTCCCCTCGGGCAATCTGAGGCCATTTGCTATTGTCCCATGGTCTGTTCCTTGGGAGAAGAGCCCGACCCCCCTGGCTACACCCTCCTTACAGGGATATGCAGAGAGAGAGAGGTCTCCCCTCAGCCTCCCTTTCTCCTGAACACCCCCCCAGCTGCCTCAGCCACTCCTCACAAGACTTGTGCTCTAGAGCCTTCACCAGCTCCACTGCTCTTCTCTGCACCCACTCCAGTCCCTCAATGTGATGGGATCCCCTTGAGCAGCCCAGGGGCAGGTTGCATTTGAAGTCTGCAAAGCTTGACCCTGTTATTTTCAGCGCAGCTGGTCTCTACCAGCCACACAGCTGCTGGTGATGGAGGTTTGGGAGAGGAAGAAAAACTCCATGTAAACTGCTAAGGTTTGCAAAGAGGTTCAGTTGGGAGGCAAAAAAACCATGTACTCCAAATACTCTCTCTGCTCACACAGCACAGGGCTCTCAGTGTTAGGAGAAGGCAAATAATAAAAACAACAAAGCAGGGCTCAGAAAGTCCACTGGGCAAACTGGGAAGAGAGATGGCGAGTACAATCATCCATGTGGGCTCACTGTCAAACAAGAGACACGAGGAATGATGGCTGATGCCTCTGGGGAACTGATGGTCCTGCACACCCCAGTCCAGAGAGGTGGTGGAAGCCCCATCAAGCCTGGAGACATTCAAGGTCAGGCTTGCTGAGGCTCTGAGCAACCTCATATCTAGTGCAGGATGTCCCTGCTCACTGCAAGGAGCTTGCCTTTGAAGGTCCGTTCCAACTCAGTGATTCTATGATGTGATTTCCCTGTGGAAGGACATCTCTGGGTTTAAGAAGACATAAGGAAGGGAGCAAACCCAGCCCCTGCTGCTGCACCAGGAGGTTCAGGCAGCTCTAAGCATGCGGCTGGACTCCCTTGACCTCTTTGCCCTTAGATTCTGAGTCTCCTTGGAGGTGGTGGGAGCGTTGTGGCCTTGGAAGGTCCCTTAACACTGTGTGAGGCTATGATTTCACTCGAGCAGAACGTGCCTGGGGTCGGTGAGGAGAGTAAGGCTCACAGGGCATGCCTGGTCACACTTGCTGTTCTCAGAGAGCAACAGGCTGCTGTGGGCAGCAGAGCAGGGACCAGCACCATAAGTGTTCCTGGCCTGCTCCCCAGAGAAGCCACAGCGACTGCCCAGCAGATGGCAACAGCCCCGCACCAGGAGCACAGCACTGCTCAGCACCTCCCGACCTGCCGGGCTTGTGGTTGCTCTGCTTTGCGGATCGCAAAAATAAAAGGGACTTTCTACAACTTGCTGAGCCAGGTTCCCATGGCTAAGTAGGTATCTGTGCTATTTACCCTGCTCCTGGACAGCCTGCACCCAACACAGCCTTGCACTGCCCTGCCTCTGCTCCAGTCCATCTCTAAGAGATTCACAGAAGGGTTTGGGTTGAAAACCATCCAGTGCCACCCCCTGCCCTAGGCAGGGACATCTTCCACCAGCCCAGGCTCCTCCAAGCCCCATCCAACCTGGCCTTGAACCTCTCTAGAGCTGGGGCAGCCACAGCTTCTCTGGCCAGCCACCCAGGGGCTCACACTCCTCACAGCAAAGGATTTCTCTCTTAGATCTTGCCTAAATCTCCCCTTTCAGTGTCAAGCCATTGTCCCTCATCCCATGTCCCTTGATTCCTCCCTGATCCAGAGTCCCTCCCAAGCTTTTCTGGAGCCCCTTCAGGTACTGGAAGACCACCCTGAGGTCTCCCTGCAGCCTTCTCTTCTCCAGGCTCAACTCTCTCAACTCTCTCAGCCCTAACAGCATTTCTGGGCTCCCATCTTGTCAAAGCTCATTCCCCAGCTGCATCCTGAGAAAGAAGCTGTCATCCTAAAGGGACTCTTCAGCTACCTGGTAGTCCCATGAACCATCATGTTGGAGAACCCTGTGCTGTGTCTTCCCAGGTTCTGAAATAGGGACATTGGAGAACACAGACTGCTTTTTGGTGGTATATGAGATCTTCTTGGAAGAAAGGCAATGCCTTCTCTTTTGGAAGGATGCTTTCCCTCCTTCTCCTCCAGGGGCATTCAAGCAAGATGCAATGTATATTGGAAAAGGCTATTTATTCTGTTTTCTGCCTTATGGTTTCCAGAGGAGCTGTGACAGAATCACAGAATGGTTGGGGTTGGAAGTGACCTCTGGAGCCCATCCATCCAACCCCTGCCAGAGTAGGGTCACCCAGAGCAGGCTGCACAGGAACATGCCCAGGTGGGTTTGAACATCTCCAGAGAAGGAGACTTCACCACCTCTCTGGGTTTTGCCACCCTCACAGTTAAGACATTTTTCATCCTGTTGTGCTGGAATTTTCTGTGTTCCAATTTGTGCCCATTGTCCCTTTTCCTGCCACTAGACACCACTGGCCACAGACTGGCCACATCAATTGGCAAGACCCTCCTCAGCCTCCTTTTTCTCAAGCTGAAAATACCCAAGATCCTCAGCCTTTCTTCATCAGAGACATATTCTAATCTCCTAAGCATCTTTGTTGCCAATCTAAGGGGGACCAATCCATAAACAGGCAGCTCTCCCAGGCCAGGCAGCATGAGGACAAACAGGCCTATGCTTCTCTCACCTCCCCTCCATGAAGCAGCTTTCCAAGGCTCAGCAGTACAGGACATCTGCAGTAACACACATACCAGGGGCTCGCTGCCCAGCAGAAGAAAAAAGCTCTTGCCCCAAGACAGTAACTTCTTTTTACACTTACAACCCTGAGCAGTATTTCTTGATCGTGTTCTCATTTGCTGAACCTCTACAAAATCCTCGCAGGCTGGAAATTATTTCAAATCATGTATCCAAGACAACAAGGGTAATTCTTCTCTGGCATATTAAAACATAGAACACCGACAGAGTTCTGATCTTTAGATGATTATCCTCAATTCAAGTATTAGGAATTCTCTTGCTCAAGATGTCAGAATTTATCATCCTTTACCACCCTTTGGGTCACCTTGGCATTTTCAGGGAAATGACGGCCAAGCAGTATTTCATCCCAGAGGGGCACACACCTGGCTTGTTGGAATTCCTGCCTGGAATAGCTTGCAGCACTGACAGAGCTCATCTCTGTTAAATTAGCCCTTAGAAAACAACAGATTGTCCACTGACCCAGGTGTGAGAAGCAAAAAGCTAAAGCCCTCTGTAGGAGGACAATAACATGGACCATCACCACCTCAGAACCTCCCATCTGTGACCACACAACAGAGAGAGACCGAATATGAAAATCCATCTCCCTTCCTGCCCTCCTGAGCCTATGACTGGCTTCTGGAACTGTCTTTCAAAAACAATGTCATACTCAATGCACCCTTGAAAGCCTTCTGCATTAGGAATTTGGGAGCACACACACTTGAGACTGCATTCATCCCAGCAGTGCTAAGGGATGGAAGTCCATTGATTTGATCAAGAATAGCTGCAAAGCAACAACCAGACTCAGGAGAAAACCCACACCTTGCCGGGAGATGGGCAGGTGACCTGATCTGTTGTCAAGCATGAGTCATTCAAGTGAGAGCATCAAGCCATCTCAAGTGATGGACGACTGACATAGGGAAGACCAGTTGCTCAACACTTACATCATTAGGAAACTCAAAAGAACAGCTTGAGCCTTTTATCAAGAAGTTCCAAGGCCAAAACAATATATTCCAGACTCTACAAAGCAATGTACATGCAAATATGAAAGAGGTTGGGAGTCCCATCTCAATTAACAGCTTAAGGGATAAAGCTCTTTGCCCTGAACACACCTCCTGCTGCAGGCTAAAAGGCAGGAACAGACCACCAAGGAAAGCCCAACAGCCCCCTAACAACAGGCCAGAGCCAGGGAGAGCAGCTACAGGAGGTTACACCAGTATATTCCTGTGCTGAGGAGCACAGATGGGAAGGAGCCCATAACTTGAATAAAAGGAAAAAACCACCATCAGATAAGCATTCTCAATCAAGCAGAAGAACAGAGAGGAAAATACAATAAAATCTACATTTCTGTCTTTGGTTCTGCCTTTAACTGGCCATGCGGCACCAAGTGCCAAGGTCTGTCCACTCTGCTGTGCCTCTCGGGTACATCTCAAAATTAGGGTCAGGTTCTCCAAACTCAGATGCTCCAGCACCATGTCTAACACAACAGCAGCAGGCACCTCCCCACTTCACCAGGGTTCCACCACAAAAAGGCCTTCCTTCTTTCACCCAGGGCATGATCCTCCTTCTTTCACCCAGGGCATGATGCTCTGGAATTCTGAGGTGCTGAGCTGCAGGTTTGAGCTTGAACATCAGTTTAACTTAAACAGCACCAAATTCCTGGTGCAAATTCTCTGGGACAATCACCCACTGATTAAAGGGTTTATCTTTACTACATGTTAAATGTCCCTGAGCCCTATCACAGCAAATGCTCTTCTCCCCCAGCCAAACCCTCCATGCTTGAGCCTCATGCTGGACACGGATGGTATCTGCAGGAGTTAACTGGGTTCATCCTTACCTCAAATGTGACAAAGTCATCAAACTCATCAGGACAGGCCGGGGCTTCCTCCTCAGGGGTGTATCCCATATCATACAACTGGCTGTCAGGATCTGCAGAGGAAAATATGAAAAAAATTAATCACCAAAAGGCAATGCTGCACCTTCAAATGAAGGTCAGCTCTGGGTTACACAGCAGCAGGACAAGAATTGGCTCTTCCTCACACCCTTCAGCTTTCAGAAAGGACTCTGCTCCCAGGCATCCCACTAGCTCCTCAGCTGGAAGGCAGCTCTGTGGCAAGGTCCCCTGCTACTCTGATGGGATTAGTGCTTGGATTCACCCCTACCCCATCATGGTTTCCGTTCCTTTTCCTGGTTTCTCCCCATCTCCATTTCCTGCATCCTCTTCTTCTCCCAGAAGGCTTTAATCCTCTTGTGGGCAGGGAACACATGAGATCTATGTGTGACAGCCAACTGCCATGGGAACGGCAGAGAAAGCAGCCCTGCACCCAGCTTTTAGCATCTCCTGCTTCTCCCGTGGCCAGCCACATCAGGAGCCACCCTCACAGGGGGACAGGAAAATAGGAGGTTTTCAAGAAGATTTCTTAAAAAAAAAAATAAAAAAATTACTCCTCCCACTCCCAAACACCCATCTGCAGCAGAGCAGATGAGCATCTCTTCCAGAGAGGATGGAAGCATAAATTCCCTGTGCTCCCTCCAGCAGCAGCTGAAGCCCAGTCCAGCACACGACCCAGATCACAGGCTGGAAACACCAAATCAGGATCAGATGCTGCAGTCCCAAAATAAATAGCAGGCTCCAGCCCACTCTCCTGGGAGCTGCCAGCCTTGCGGCACCGGGGCTGTCTCATGGTGATAGGCTCAGCCAGGGCAGAGGCAGCGGTTCTGGCAGAGCTGGGAGGAAAGCCAGGATTTGGGGAGGGACATGCACTGCTTTTATGGCTGCTGGAGACAAAGGATGGGAGCAGAGATACAAAAGCAGGGTCTGCTTCCTGCAGACTTCAGGCTGGTGGCTTCCCAACAGGCTGGCAGCTGAGTCAGCCTCCAGTCCAGACCTAAGAGGCATGTTCATCAAAGAATCAGAGGGTTGGAAGGGGCTTTCAAAGGCCATCTAGTCCAACCCCCTACAGTGAGCAGGGACATCCTGCACTACATCAGGTTGCTCAGAGCCTCAGCAAGCCTGGCCTTGAGTGGCTCAAGGCTTGATGGGGCCCCCACCACCTTTCTGGGCAAGCTGGGCCATTGTCTCACCACCCACATGAGAAAGAACTTCTTTCTAACATCTAATCTAAACCTGCCCTGCTCCAGTTTAAAACCATTGTCCCTTGTCCTATGCTCACCATTCCTGCACTCTGCGGGAGCATTGGACTAGAAAACCTTCGCAAGTCCCTTCCAACTCTGATCCTATGACTCTTACAATCTGTGGATCTGACCATCAGTTTTCCCAATTTTTATCCCTGTTTCAAAGTTTGAAAGGACTGAGGGGATGGGGAGATCATCCTGCTAGCTGCAAGGCTCTGGGAGCTCATGAGAGTGGGTCTCACCACGAGGAGCTTTGGCCTGTTTCTGGGAAAATCTGACAGTGCTCTTGAATGTGTCAAATCGTGGACACAGAGGGGACAGCCAGCTCTGCCTCATTTCAATTGCAACACACACGACGTGGCCACCTCCTCCAGAGGTGGCTGTGACCTGTGCAGGAGCATCCAAAGAGCCAGTCCAGCTCAGCATGACATAGCCTGCAGGCAAACTGCCTTGCTGTTGTGCACTGCCACATCTCACACAGCTATGGAGAAAGATCTGCAGCCTCCCAGTGTGTCCCCAGCACATCCCAAAGCCTTCATTTATGGCACATCCAAGTCCCAGTGCTCATGGCAGCCAGGCTCCAGCCCAGCAGCCACCCCACACACCTCTACCAGCATGGCCAGATCATCCAACCACCCCAGTACCCACCAGCAAGGCCATTTCCAGGGCTGCTAGTGGCACCTCACAGCAGCCTTGGGAGCCAAAGGCAGAAAAATCAGGAACAGGTGGCTCCCTTATGCTTATTCCCATATAATTTATTTTCCTCCCTCTCTGAGCAGAGACACAAAAGCTTCCTGTTTTACTACAGACACCGATGGAGATATTATTCTGCTCATTCCTTCCAAAGGGATTTGAAAAGGGAGGATTTACAGTCAAGTGAAGGCTTCCAGTTCCTTTTGGAAGCAGGAGAGTAAAGTGTGGGCAGCCAAGGCACAAACAGCTCACCATGACTATTCTACTCCAGCCCAGCTACTGGCCAAACCCAGTGCTTCTGGAGCCTCCCCAGTCCTTTGGGTGTTTCTTGGTGTAGAAGTGGAGGGGAGACCGACCATGCAATCTGTCTACAGAGCAAGCAACCCAAAGAGGGGATCTCTGCCCAGGTAAAGGTTATTTTCACAGCAAGCTCCACTGCCAAAAGCAAGGAAATAACTATTGGAGAGGTCACTTGGCCCCTTGCTGTTGTTGTGTGCTGCAGGAGCCATGGCCAGGAGACAGCACTCTCTGTTCCCTCCTCCCCATACTCCACAGCAGAGAGCAAAGACAAACACAGCCACAAACAACCACGTGGTTGACTTTTTCTGCTCGATTCATTCCCTCCCCCTCTGAAAAAGCCATATGGTGCTTTGTATATAGGGAAAGTTACCATGGAGAGCTTCCCTGCAAGTCTCCCAGCACAAAGGGCTGCACTAAGCTTGCAAATTCCTGTCCCAGAAAGACAAAAAGAAAAACCCAAGGGACCTAAACAGGCACTGTGTGAAGAGCATCACCCTTTAGGTGTGGATTGAGGTGCTGTGGTGATAGATGGAGGGCGCCCTTACCTGCCTGTCCCCACAGCACCTTGGTGGCCATGGGCAGCACTGCACAACCCTGGTCTGACACCACCTGCTGAGCACAAATGCTCCAATTCCCTCTGATATCCCTCTTGGACCTCAAAGCCAAGTTCCACCATCTGCTGCCAGACTTTGCTCCGCAACCCATTCTCCATGGCTCTTGCACCATAAAATACATTTTCATCTTTGACACCCAGCTGGTTTCACTCCACCTCTTTCCTTCCTTTCCTTCAGTGTATCCAGCTCAGTTGAACAACCCTCTTGCCAGTGCTGCTTAAAATATACTGCCTAGAGATGAGGCTGTCATAGAATAGTTTGAGTTGAAGGGACCTAACCCCACTCCCACAATGCCACCTCTGCCCAGGGACACCTCTGCTCCAAGCCCAGTCCAACCTGGCCTTGAACCCCCCCCCCAGGGATTGGGGCAACCACAGCTTCTCTGGGTACCTTATGACATTAGGGTTTCCCTTTTGTCCTTACATCAAAGTGCCAGTGATCAGCTTCTGTGGTTTCCACCACACCCATCACTAATCCTGTTACTTAACACACATACAAAAATCCCAAAGCTTAAAATCGACTGTCAAACACATTGCCACTCAGGAGATGGAGATTTACCTTCAAACGAGTTCTGCTTCAAGTCCAGGTAGCCACAGCACTTCCTTATCCCCTCCCCTTCCCCTATGCATTTTCCTCCCTGCTGTCCCCAGTGCTGCCCCATGGCTCTGCATCATACCCTGCATCTCCCTCTGTCCTTAAGAAGTCCCCATTCTCCCAGTGTTCAAAAAAACTCCTGTAAATCACTGTCCAAACTATGTAAAGCTTCTGATGAGGACCATTTCTGTCCAAACATCTCTGTGTTCTCCCATGTGTTCCATACAATAGGAACCCGTGCTTTTCAAGCAACACAAGAGAGCACAGAGCTACAGGAAGGGAAGTCCCAGGGTACAGAAGGCTCCCAAAATAGATACTAAAAACTGCCTTTGGAAGAACAGGACTTCAGTGAAAAGGCACCTTGAGTGAAGAGCTGTGGGTACAGGAGTGACACAGGTCAGAAATAGAGCCAGTTTTATCAGCTTCGTATAGGAATGACCTAGAAAAACAGAACCTCTCAGAACTATTTGAGTCACCTGCCAGCAGACACACTCCACACTGCTGCAAGCCACAGAGTCACACACTCCAAGTGATTCCATTCAGACACTATGGGTTATGTGCAGCCAAGAGATGTGTTATCCAGCACAGGAATAAGGCTGGGAACTTGCAAGATCAGCACAAAACAAAACAGACCTCAAAAAAGCCAAAGACACAAGATAAAGGTATGGTTGGCTTAAAAGAGAAAAACTAACAAGCTGACCTCCCTCACCAGGGTATGCAGCTCAAAAGCAAGATAGCAAAAAACAAACAGCTAAGCATGAAAAATTTAGAATCATTGAGTGGGCTGGGTTGAAAGGGATCTTCTTCAAGCTATCTAGCCCAACCACCTACAGTGAGCAGGGACATCCTGCACTACATCAGGTTGCTCATAGTCTCAGCAAGCCTGGCCTTGGATATCTCCAGCGGCCTCCAACAACTCTCTGGACAACCTGGGCCAGTGCCTTGCCACCCTCATGGGGAAGAACAGCTCCCTCATGTCTAACCTAACCCTGCCCTGCTCTAGTTTCAAACCACTGCCCCTCATCCTGTCACTCCATGACCTGGCAAACAGCCTCTCCCCAGCTTTCCTGTAGCCTCTTCAGGTACTTGGAAGTCACTGCGAGGTCTCCCAGCAGCCTTTTCCAGGCTGAACAGCCCCAGCTCCCAGCCTGTCCTCATAGCAGAAGTGCTCCAGCACTCGGATCATCCTCATGGCCTCCTCTAGACCTTCTCCAACACATTCACATCCTTCTTGTGCTGAGAGATCCAGAGCTGGACACTGTGCTCCTGGTAGGGTCTTACTGGCATTTTGGAGTGAAGAGACAAAAACACACTGCCTGGTGCTTCCAGAAGCAGCTCAGGGTCTCCCACCAAAGCTCAAGCACCTCGGTGGTGTTAGTCTGTTAGTCCTGGCAGGATAAAGGTAGCACCAGTCCAGCCATCTTCCCTCCTGCTTTCCTCCAGTGACCCAGGAGGGGGTTTGCCTTGTGAAGCTTCTGCACAAAGCAGTGCTTATCAGAACTGGAAAGAAACTTTCTACTACCTGCTTCTCCTGTAACCCAACCTGCCCACACCTCCAGAGAAGAGACAACGGACCAGGAGAACTTAGTGGAGACTGTCAAGTTTGCAACCAAAAATGAAAGGAAGGGAATGACCAAGTGACAAGCTCTGGCTGCTGAGGAGGCAGCATCAGAATTAAGGTTGGTTACACAACCCTCAGCTAATGTGCTTTAGCACACCCTCCTTCATTTCTTAAATATCATTCCTCCTGGCTTGGGACTTATCACTTATTCCTTTTGATCCTCTTCAAGCAGCACAGGCCCTCAGGCTCTGGTTAGACACACCATCTAAAGACATAGTGAAAAGAACAAGCTTCATGGTATCCAAGCACTTTAAAAGCATAACTCCAACTTCTTCACTTCGCCTCAAGAGATGAGCATCTCTGCCCCGTTGCAATGTAACCTGAGGATCAGAGACAGGAAGCCACCAAGAACACGTGGGATTTGATACTGAGCTTAGTCTATGAGTCCTCGTTTTTCATTTTCTCAGCAATTTGAGCTGCCTTCAGTGCCGCTAGTCAGCAAGCACAGCTCAAATTCCCCCAGATATACGTCAGCCTGGAACAAAGGCTCACTGCTGGTGGCATGAAAAATGAGGATTGGGCTTGTGGCCACCAGCAAGTTGCTCAGAGTCACTTCATAATGCACCCGCAGAAAAGACTGAGCCTCCAAAATGGGTGCCCTGGTGAGGAGATGTTCTGACGTTCTCCATCACCTGCACTCTAGCTTCCACTTTCAACAAGTCTGTATTTCAGGAAGCAAAGTTGGATTTTACAGCCAAGAATTTTTGTTTTGGGTTTGTTTTTTTTTTTTAAGGTCCCTGCTTGCTGCTTCGGCATAGATGTCCCTTCAACACTGTGATTCCATGATTATCTCTTCCATGAAGAGACTGAGACAGGACTTTTTAAAAGAGTGCACAGAACTATGTAAAAAGAACATCCTCATTGGGACATCCATTGATCAGTCTCTTGCCAAGTGTTTAAGTCCACGCAAGTGGAAACTCTTCTAGAATCTGCTTTTGGGCAACAACTGATCTTTGGGAGAACTTCAAGGTTGGACAAGGATTGTACAGACACCTTCTACTCCAGCCATGGTCTGACTTCAAAAGTACATTTCCAAAACTGTTAGTAAAAACTAAATACTGTTATTAATAAATTTTCAGTAGAAATTGTTGTATTATCTCTGCTGATCTGTAAGTATTGATCATGTTAATAAAACTACATGCAAACCAAAACAGGCTTCAAAAAGCAGCAGCCAAAGAAACTCTGAGAGAAAGAGAGTTGCTGTCTGGGCACAGCTCTGCTCTCTAAGAGGCAAGAGTGGCACAGAATTAAAGCTACCTTTGTGTTGAGCTGTAAGGAGTGACAGCAGTCCTTCACTACTGTCCTCTCTAATCAGCAAAGTCAGCTCTTGTCACCTCACTACACAGAATCACAGGCACCACTGAACACAAACTGGCCTCATATTCCTCACATCCTCCTTTTCAGTATCTGTAAGCAATGATCCCCCTCAGCTTTCTTTTTTCCAGGCTGAAAAGCCTGAGACCCCCAGCCTTTCTTCATCAGAGAGATGTTACAGTCCCTTCAGCATATCTATGGCCCTTTTCTGTCCCCTCTCCACAGTTCCCTGACCTGGGAACTCAGAACTGGACACAGTATTGCGGATTTGGACTCCCCAGAGCAGAGGAGGACTCCATCTGGTGGAGTCTCATCTCACTGGAGGAGAAATAATACATTAACAGGAGCAGTCAGACTTGGACAAGATTATGACCATGCAGGAGAAAGACATTTGAGGGGCATGCACACCAGCCTGGGGAGGAGACACAGCATGGTACAGAACAGGCTGGAGATAAAGAAATGAACCATGGCCAGTCAAAGCACCAGGAAGACTCCTCTCATTAGAAGGATGCCCAAGGATCTATCATGAAGAAGGATGTCTACGTTCATCTATCACAGCCCAACTCAGCTGTTCCACAGCTAGCACAAATTTCCCAGTAAAGTCACATCACACACAGCCTCTACTGTCTAAGAGCAAGACCAGGAAATGCAGGGAAGGAACAAGCTGTCTCCACATCAGAGTGTCAGGATGTCAGCAGGGTACAGTCACCACACAGTCACAGTCCTCATGCCAGGACAGAGCCCAGAGAGAAGGCCCAGGGGAGTAATTATCCCTTCATTAATCACACCAGATTGACTGGATTCCTAAAGAGAAATGGTGTGAGGGCTCTGGCTCACCTCCTGGTACAGAGGCAGGACAAGGGCTTCTTGTTTTCCTTTACCTGAAGGTCATAAAGTCAACCCTACCTGGGCTGTGAGAACAGAGAAGACGTTCCCCAGCTTCTTGGGTTGAGCTGAGCCATTAACAATCCCTCATTCTGGAGCTGAAATCAAAAGAGGCAGGACCGAAACTAGTGCCACCACCCATCTGGAAACACTGGCCCAGCCTCCTCCCACACACCCCCAGCACCACAGGTTGAACCCAGGCTCCCAAAGGCATCCACAGCAGCACATGAGGAACAAAACAGCCTGCACTCCAGGCAGAAAATAAAAACATACGATAGAGAAATCCTTGGGCAGCAGATAAGTGATGAGAAATGTCTATTTTCTTACAGAGATCACCTTTTATTTTCTTTTCAGTCACCACCTCCATAGAAGAGAGTGTGCTAAGGATGGCCCCAAGGCTCTAATAAAACACCAGATTTCCACTGACCATCTCCCTAAGAAAACAGGGAGTCCCTGCAGTGCTGCTTCTCCTTTGCAAGAGAAATTAGAATCATAGAATAGTTTGGGTTGGAAGGGAACTTAAAGATCATCTAGTTCCAACCCCCCCGCCTTAGGCAGAGACACCTCCCACTACATCAGGCTGCTCAGTGCCTTGTCCAGCCTGGCCTTAAACACCTCCAGAGAGGGGGCATCCACAACCTCTCTGGGCAACCTGTTCCAGTGTTTCACTACCCTCACTGTGAAGAATTAGTTTTCTTTTGGGCCTTTCATTCCCAATTTCAACTCAGGTTGCTTTACTAGCCTTGGGTTGCAGTCTGATCAAAGCAGTCAACCACAATTCCTTCACTTCATCAGGGCACACAGAAGTCCCCTCACTCTGTCACTTGCTGTGATTCGCAAGAAATGAGCTGGCTTGTTCCTTTCCCCTCATGGGGAATCGTGCACAAATGATCATGCTTTGGGCATTGAACTGCAGGTTGGCTGCCTGCCAAAGCAGGTTAGGGGCAGCTCCTCAGCACTCCTCAGAATCACAGGGCTGGAAAGGACCTTCAAAGGCCATCTAGTCCAACCCCTGCAGTGGGCAGAGACACCCTGCACTAGATCAGGTTGCTCAGAGCATCACCAAGCCTGGCTTTGAATGGCTCCAGGCTTGATGGCACCTCAAACACCTGTGTGGGCAACCTGGGCCAGTGTCTCACCACTCTTACAGGGAAGAACGTCTTTCTCACATCTAATCTAAACCTACTCTGTTCCAGTTCACCTATGAATGACATTTCCTTCAAAATGGGTGCAGAACTTGGATATACAGCCCATTACACTCTGAGATTGTAACAACAAGATTTCTCTGGTGTGTGCTTCAAAACATTTATAAGGAAAGAATTCTCTGGAGGGGAGAGATGCTGATGACAATCTTCCTTTCCCAGGGAGCGAAAGGGCTGTCCAGCCCCAGCAGCAGTTCTACATTTGAGTGACTCCCTGCTGCTCTCACCCCAGAGCCGTAAGACCTACAGATATAGTTCCTCCAGCACTTCCACACTTCTACTGAAAGTAGGTCAATGCAGTATGTCATCTGCCAGGCTGTTTTTGGGAAGACAGGCTCTAAGCTCAGGAATGGCCTGCATGGAGTGGGCTGGCTTCATCCCTGACGTAACCCTTTACCAGCTGCCAAGCTCTAAAAATGAATAAAATCCATTGTTTACGTAAATTGACAGAGAAATATGAAGAAAAACAAAACAAAAAAAACCCCCAGAGACTTGTTGAGCCAGGAGCAGCTCTCCTCCCCAGCAGCATCCCAGTCCTGTCCCCAGCATAAGCATAAAGCTGGGAGGGGGACTGTTTGCCAGGGCATGGAGCCACAGGATGAGGGGCAGTGGTTTGAAACTAGAGCAGGGCAGGGTTAGATGAGACATGGGGAAGAAGTTCTTCCCCATGAAGGTGGTGAGACACTGGCCCAGGTTGCCCAGAGAGGTGGTGGAAGCTCCATCCCTGGAGACACTCAAGGCTGGGCTTGCTGAGGCTCTGAGCAACCTGAACTAGTGCAGGATGTCCCTCCTCACTGCAGGGAGTTGGACTGGATGGCCTTTGGAGGTCCCCTCCAACCCAACCCATTCTATGATTCTCTATATTCATCAGATTCACTTTCAAGAACTGATGGGCAGTTGGTTCCCCCTCTTGACAGCAAGATTTTAGGGTACAACACTCCCAGGCTTTGTGCCAAGGGAGGGCTGGACACGTGGGGCTTTTTTCTTTCAGGAAATTCCCAAGTTGGCAATGGGTTACCAGAGGCACACCCCAGCCCTTTGGGGACACAATGTCAATTGTAGAGAAGTTTCCACCTATGGCAATCCTGCCCAGGCTTACTCTCAGGAGCTGAGTAATGCAGCCCCAATAAGTTCTCTGCCCCACTGGAGTTGAGGCTGCTGCCAGTTGCAATTAGCACTGGCAGGGTGCTTTCACACAGACTCCCTGAGGCTGCTTGCCAGTGACAAAAGGGTCCAGGCGAAGTCCAGACCACTGGCCAGTCCTTTATTTGCTGCAGCACACCCTGCTCCACGTGTTTCCCTTCAGCCCATCCTTTGGAAAACTGTCAAAAGCCTTTGGGAAAGCTGACAGCACTCCTCCTGCTCAACGTCTCTTATTCAGCCCCACCAAGGGGCTATCTCAACAGAGACTCCTTTGTCACAGTGACCACCTCCTGAAGCTGTTGACCCCCAAAAGCTGGCATTGCCAAGGGTCTGGTCCCAGTCCTGTCCCTGCCCCTGCTCTCTCCTGCCAGGGGCTGGCTAGCCCCATTGACAGGAACTTGCTTATAGCTTCCAGGTTTGGGTGTTGGCTCCAGAGTTGGATTTTCCATCTACCCAAATCCAAAAAACTTTTAGTTGAAGCATTTGGAGAAGTCAAAAAAAAAAAAAAAAGAGATCTGACTGTTTTGACTGTTTCCATCCTCAGACCCTCCCTTGAGCTGCTGAAGGCATCTATGGCTCAGTGGATGCACCGCCTGCTCTCCATACACAGGGGCCCCTTTGTTCAGGCAGCAGGAGCCAAAGCAGAAGGGCTGGAGAAGGCTGAGAGCACCAGGAGTGCACCTTTCCCTGTCTGACACAACACTCACACCAGCAATGATGCCCCTGAGGTTCAGGAAGGTGCCTGCACAGAGCCTGCTCCTACTGGGTGTTTGTTCTTCATTTTCTTTTTGGAAGACAGATGTTACAGATGTTCTAAGCATGGTGACACACCTTGCTAATTGCTGCCTTTGAGTCTGAGGTAAAGCCCTGGCGTGCTGCAAAGACAAGAAGTTAAATATGTCCTACTGGATGCTGAGAGGCCTCTAGAAAACCAGGTATTTGAAGCTCTTTAAATCTCCTGGCTAAAGAAGGGATCTGCTTGTGAGCACAGCCCAGTGGGGTTTGTTTGTAACCACCTGTGGCTGACACTACCTAGACTCCATGTTCACTATCCCCACTCCCACCTCCAGCAGTTCCTGATCCAAGACTAGAGGGACTCCTTGGTCCAGAGCTCAGCTTCAAACAACAGACACCATCACACCACCCCTATCTGACATTGAGCTCCTTGCCATAGGATAGAGAGATCTTACTCCTAGAGTTTAAGGGGTTTGTATAGAATCCCTCATACTTGTATCTTACAGAGAAGATCCCTCATGACCTGTAACTACTCCCAACAAACAGGCAGTAGGACAAGAGGAAACAGCCTCAAGATACATCAGAGGAAGGTTAAAATGGATTTAGGAAAAAATTTTTCCACTGAAAGGGTAGCCAAGCATTGAAAGAGGCTGCCCAGAGCAGTGACCCCAGAGGTATTTAGGAGATGGGCAGACACAGAGCTTAGAGTTATGTTTAGGGCTGGTTCTTGTCAGAGTTGAGTTGATGGTTGGACTCAATGAACTGAAAGGTCCCTTCCAACCTGGGCAATTTTATGATTCTATGATTCCAAGTGCAGCAGTCCCGCTAGTTCCCTGTTTTTTGCTCCCACAGGGAGCAACAGATGTACTGTTGGATCTCCCTGGTGGTAGCCAGGTTCCTTTCAGGAACAGCCTCTTCCTCACACTAAGGCAAAGACTGGGAAGTATGACCTTCCATCAGGTCAGACTTCAGCAATGGAGTGAAGAACTACAGAGCACCAGGAAACTCAACAGAATGATCTCTGACTGAAAGTAGGCCAAGCTAATTAACAAAATTCTTAATTGTTAAAAGGGAGAGCCAGAAGCAAGCACAACCCCTTGGTTCTTTACAAAGGAACAATCAATATTGACTGTCACAGAAGCAGTAAATCCTCAAGATGAGCTGGTGGGACACACAGAAACTCCCTCTGTGCCTGATCCCAGGTTTCTTTTATAGCTGTTTAACACAGAGCAATGTTAGAGAGCTCAGCCTGCTTTAACTGCCATAATAAATACACATCAATCTCTTTGAAGTTTAATAAATAAGGATCCTAAAAACTTTGTCTGGATCTGTTTTTTCCATTCAGTTAATAGAATACAATCCCAGAGCAATCAATTATTGACAAGAAACACAAGCCAGAGCTTTCACAAACACACTCTACTCCAATAGCAATTTATTACAAATTAATAGCAGGCTGCATTTCCTCCTGCTGCAGGAGAATCCAGCTCCACCAGCCACCAAAAATGTCCTGCTGCCAGAAAATACCACAGTCCTAAGTCCAAATACACCAGGAGGTGGGAGGAGGGAGCAGAAGGAGGAATGGAAGACTTAAGAGAAAAAGAGAAATTGCTTCTACCATGACGATTTCCACTCCTGAAACAACAATGTTTGTACAGGAATAATCTCTTTCCATGTCTGTGCTCGTGTGGGCAATGGGAAGTGGGCTCAGTGCACAGGGCTACCAAGGAGGCACACATTTTTTGCCACACAAAAGGAAGGCTGTAGTTTGAGACAAGAATTACTGCCAGCAGAATTGATTAGTGTGTTTGAAAACTCATCTTTGCACATTTCAAATTGCATCTGCTCAGCAGGAAACTTTCACACCCCGTTCTCATCCCAAAAGCCTCTGACACTTGTATGAACCTCCAAATTGTTTCTAATGTACATTTAGAAAAGAAACTTCCCTGATAAACAGGAAAACATGCAGCCCCCACCACAACTGCTGATCCACCTCTATCACCTCCATTGTGAAACGCAGCCTTTACTCTCCTCCCAAAGCAGAGAAGTGACTTTCAGAAAACCCAATCCAGCTTGATTTCATTCTTCAGCTGGGTTAACCTCAGCAGCACCAGAATTCAGTGCCTCCCTCCCTTCCCTTCCAACACAGCAGCAAACTCACCTCCATTCTTGATAGCTCTGATGCCCCGATGGAAATCTTCAAAGCTGATGACTCCAAGTCCACTTGGATCGAGATACTTCATGAGGTCCTTCACCTGCCAACCACAAAAGCAGTGTTACTCACTGAGCCTTGGGGGAAAATGGCATCTGCCAACAGAAAAAACCCTCCAACACATTTTTCCTCCTTACAAGATTTGAGCTGATGGGAGTGAATTTCTTGAACTGACACCAAACTGTGGCTGTTCTCCTTGAAGGGAACATTAGCAATCAGTAGTACATGGAGGGGGTGTTAATTAGTACATGGCTGATGCTGAAACTATTGCTTAGTCTTGAAGCACAGGTGAGGGCAGCATTCATTGCAACACGTTCTTTCTTTGACAGGGTTTTGATTATTTTTATGTTTTTTCAAGAGGTTCTGTCTTAATTGGCAAAACTCAGTAATGGGCTGCCCAGTAGGAGGGCCCAGTTAAGAGGATTCAGTGATAATGAACTGTTTCACGTCACAAATTTAGGCCATATAATTGAAACATTTTCACAATTAGACAGTGCCCAAGGGGGAAGGAATCACGTCAGTGAGACAGGATGAGGATGGGGGTGCCAGGGAAGGGACACACACGTAGAGCAAGGGACCATCTGGGCTACGGGTTGAAGGCAAAAACCAAAGTCATTGCAGCTGGTACACTTGGTTCCTCCCTTCCAGGCTGTCCCAAATCTGCCCTTCAGAAAACCCTTTACAGCACTGAGAGTTCTCAAGCTCACCACACTTATGGGGAAGACTTTCTTCCTAATGTCTCACCTAACTCTGCCCTGCTCTAGTTTCAAATGACTGTCCCTCATGCTGTCACTCTATGCCCTGCCAAACAGACCCTCCCCAGCTCTCTCCCCACAGCCTTCTCTTCTCCAGGCTGAACAGCCCGAGCTCTGTCAGTCTGTCCCCAAAGCAGAGGGGCTCCAGCCCCCTGATCATCCTTGTGACCTCCTCTGGACCTTCTCTAACAGCCCTATGACCCCCTTGTGTCAAGGGCTCCAGAGCTGGATGCTGTAAATACATGCTCAGATTTGTTCATCCATGTGACTCCCAAAACCATGTGGGAAGACAAGAGATGGCCCTACTGTGGACATCACATCTGTTGACAGCAGAGGGGAGGTGACCCAGAGGGGACCACAACAAGCCCACGCTGGGCTGTGTCTCTGGAGTTGCCACAAGGGGAAATCCTTGTGGTCCACTGCTGCACAAGCTCACCCACACGCTGCCTTACAACAGCATGAACTGGGAGAAGGCAACACTAGAAGCTTTTCCTGTTTTCTGGAGGATTTTGTTGGGAGACAAATAGCCAAACGGCTGAACACACACAGCACACATCAACTTAGATGAGTCAGGCTTCTTGTAAGCTTAACAGAGGTATCACAGCCTAATAAAAACAACTCTCAGGAACATGTCAGCTCCAGTAAATGCATCTGGCAGGCACCTGGAGCTCAAAAGCTGTTCTGAAATTTGTTCTCTGTGTTCCAAAGCACTTGGTCAATCAGCTCAGCGTGATATGATATACACACACACACTTCCCCATGCCTCTGGATGCATGGCTTGGACATGGATCCTGAAGTATCACAAACAGAATAAAATTTCACTTCTAATCCAAAGATGAAGCTTTTCCTATCAGCCTAGAATTTTCCTTATCCCCAGCAGGTCTGTGCTGACTCAGATCTCTGCCCCACACTACTTTAAACACTCCCAAACCCAGCCTCCATCTTCACTTTGTCCTTTAAAAAGGCTGTTCAAATCATCTCATTTGAAGTCTTTGGAGTGTAGCCCATTCTGATTGCCAAGGTCCTGCCAATATATGCCAGGTTTGCCCTCTAAGAAAGGTCTCAAGAAGGGACAACAGTCAGAACAGTGGGAACAGACCCCTGCCAACTAGCATGTGCTGGCACACTTTGCCTGCCACTTTACAACCTGGACAATTTCCAGAAAAACAGAGGATCAAAAATACAAAAAATATTCTAAAACACAGTGGGTCTTGTAGTTTTAAATATAGGAAATTCATTCCCATCAGATAAGCAGATCCAGAATGATTCTGGGTATACAGAGGCTCACAAAGTCCACCTGACTGAGATGGGACTTGAAAATCCAGGCACCTCTACCATGACTCCAGTGACCTTCTTCTGTCTGCAAGAAGCTCAAATCTGCCCTGAGCACCTTGTATCTTTAGGAGGAGAAACACAACATTTTAAGCCCTGCAATTCTTTACCTCAAGCAGAGAGAAGGCAAGTGGCACATTGATGTGACTGCCACTGAGAGGGGGCTGTAGCCAGAAATACCCTGAAGTGCGGGAGAAGGCTCAGGCCAGATGTTTAGCCAGATCTTTGACCTGAAGTGATACAGGAGTCCAACACAGCACAAGCAATGGACAAAGCTCTCATGGTTATGCAAAAGTGGATGCAGCACCTCTGCTCCCTGCACTTCACCCAAGGGCACAATCCAATGTACTCATTTGTTTGTAAAAATCTTTTGTCTCTCAAGGCTAAACCCATCCTTGAGAAAAAATATTACTACAGAGCAGTTGTGTTTTTTTATCTTTAGGAAATAAGCATGCTGGAACTGCTGAACCTCCTGTAGCCTGGAGCTGGAGCAGCCGTGCCACTCACCAGAGACTCTGCTGTCCCTGCACAGCCCCTCTCCACAGACTGAGCACTTGCTAAAATCAACAGGCTGCAGTGTCATCAGATGAAACAAACTGATCCCTGCTAATGCAGGGTTTGTCTGGGCTCAGGCCACATCTACATCTCACAGGCTGGCTGCTGAGAAAGCATTAATATGCTGACAATGTGAATGTCACTTAATGTTGCTTCATGCAACACGTTTCCCAGGCTGGACTGTGGTGGCAACAATCCCAAAGCCAGAACAGCCTTTCCAGCACTACAGCTTCATCAACATAAACCAGGATGAGTGGAAGGCTGGTCATTCAGGATTACACTGGCTCCAGCCATGGTTATAGGAAGCAACTCACACCATTTATTGAAGGATCTGGCACTAGAGAAAGCAGGCAGAAGCCCAGGGCAGGTTTCTGTCCTGCCACAATTACACTTAATTAACTAACCTTAAAAAAAATACCCTCAGGGGGGTAGATCTCATTACAGGGAGAAGCAACGGTCAATTGTGAGTAAGCAGAGTGAGAGCTGCATTATTTATTTCTCAGTGCTGCTCACCCCGGGCTGCTGGGAGTGTGTTGCCCTCCAAGCTCACCAGAAGCTCCAGGAGAAGGTCAGCAGTCAGGATGGGACTGGTCAAAACTCTCTTTAAAAGATCTACCATAAGCAACACTTGGTGAAGATGCTTTCTGCAACATCCCCTGCTGTCACTTCAGTCCTAGGGGCTTCAAAGGCAGCAGAGCTCTCTCCTACCAGTTCAGTGCCTGAAACTGAGAGTCCAGACGTTTTTGAGACAAAGAACAAGATTCAGACTGGTTTACTTTTGTCTCTATCTGAACAAAAGAAATTACCAAGTCTACTACACGAGGCAAAAGGGGAATAAGCCCCAGTAGTTTCTCCATTAGCCTGGGTGTACTTAAGGAACTGGAACAGGAGAGGAATCACCCCCAAAACAAGGGAGAGAAGCCCCAGCAGCTCAATTGTTTCCTTGGAAAAAACTGAACAGCTTTCTCAAGGGGAACAAATTCTAACCTGCCACAGAAGATTACCCTCACTATTTAACACTCTACTTCCCTATTGAATCCTCCTTCCTCCTATTCACCCAAGACAAAAGTTGATCAGCATGACATCAGCTTCTCTTGATGTATGTCACCTTCTTTGGGCAGCTTCTACATCAGTCTTACACCCAGTTGACATTGGTCTCAACCCAAGAAGCCTCTCCCAAGGGCAGCAGGCTCTTTCCGCCAGCACAGGAAATACCACAGCAGAGAGATGTGAATATATAAGGGATAGGAGAGAACACCCTTCCCGGTAAACTATTTCCTTTCCCTTTTTGGAAGGGGAAGGAAGAAATCCCTGAGTCCACCCTGAACCAAGAACCACAAGGCAGATGGGAAGGCGCAAATATTCTGCATTTCACTCCAAGCCCATGGAGTATCACATGCAATGGGAACGTGCCAAGGAAATTGCTTTCCTCCAGTCCTCAGAATTCAACAGGAAGAAAGAAAAGCCAGAATTTATTTTAGAGGAAAAGTCTGAGGAGCCAAAATCCCTTCTGCCCACCAATCCTCATCAGAAAACAGAACAAACCAGCCTATCCAGCCAGAGCCCTAGCACACAGCAGAGATCCAAAGTGCACCTCTGCCACACCACCCAAGCTGCTCGAAGGAAGGGATACTCCCAGAACAAGTTGCCCACCTCCCACCAAGGGCTCCAGTGAAGCATCCCTCATCGCCCAAAAAAGCCTCCAGCATCCTTCTTGGACCTTTCAAGGCAAGTAACCTCCTAACAAGCCTTCTGCTCTCTGCATCCTTCTGCTGTGCTCCTGCCAGCACAGTAGTTCCAGAGCACCAAACAGAAGTGGATTTGCTAGTTACTGCACCCATTTAGTAGGCACAGGAAAAAAATTCCACTAGGATATCTGAATTCCTCTCTCACTACCTCCTCACCCCTCCCAGCCCCAGCTGCAATCTCCTCACACTCATACAGGGAACATGGCAAAGAACCTGCATTTCACTGGCCATGGAAACAGGAGGCAACAGATGCCTTTTAATCCCTCCACAGCCAAAGATGTCAAAGCCACATGTTCCTAATCAATTTTTAAAGCCAAAGTGGAACTGCACATTACTTTACCCTAAGAAAAGTTTCACCTCCTTTCCCCAAGAAGCCCCCTCATTTCTCACTGCATTTGCTGGGGACCACAGGATCACAGAGCAGCCACGTGGATGCCAGCCCAGCATCATGTCCTGCTGTAGCCCTCCCTCACCACTTGTGCCCTGCTCTGACAAATCCTGTTCTCTAAAAACCTCTTGGTTTGTAACTCCTGTGCTTTCTGCTTGAGCCCAGTTTCCTATTAGACTCTGGCAAATGGATTTTCCTCAGGGCTGTCACCATTTGGCTCCACTGAATCTTGCCAGATTATGCTTCTCCTCTGCTTTTGGTTCTCCTTCTTCTCAGGGACAAGGAGAAGCAGAAACAGCCCAAGAATCTGCAAGGTGCAGCAGTGACTCAAGCTCAACATAACACTCCTGGGATTTCACCAAGGGATACTGTAACATAGGGAACAGCAGGCTCTTTTTTCCTGAGGATCTAGAGTGACCTATAAAAAAAATAATAAAAATCAGAAGGCCTGCTCCCAAGACAACCTCATAGAGGGACATTCATCCTACAGACCGTCCAGTCGCCAGCTGCCACCAAACCTTGTGACAACAGCAACACTGCTGTTTTCCTTGTCCCCAGAGCTGTTGCTGTCCCATGGCAGGGCCACCAGGGTTCTGGGGACAGACTACAGCCAGGACCTACACAAGCAACACCAGAACCAGTGTCATTTCAGCAAGCACTCAAATTTGCATAAGATACTACAGCAACCTGATTGATTACTTCAACTTAATTAGTCACCCCTAATGGGATGACACTCAGCAAGTGAATTCAGCAGTTAGGTATCACTGGAATTCCTTTCTCCAACAAGAAGCTTTTGGTTTTACAAGACATGGAGCTGGACAAGGAGGAGCAGAACTCTGAGAACACCAAGCAGCCTCCACACACCTCTCAGCCTGAAGAGGAATTTTCTCCCTAGAGAAGAGGAAAGATCCTGAACAAAACCAGGGTGGAAGCAGGCATTGACCTCAGGACATTCCTAAGCCTAAGGACACTGCATGCCAGCAGTGGTGGACCTCCATCCCAGACCTCTCACTTCCTCACCCCCACTGAGAAAAAGCACAGCCTCTAAATCACAAGAAAAAAACCTAAACATGCTGTGGAAATACACACTGCCTCTGACATCAACTTGGGGTCTGTTTCACTCACTATTCCCCTCATAATTTGGGGTATGCTTCAACTCATTTTTCCTCTCATGGCCAACATCATCCACTCCAGCTCACCAGTAGCAGCAGTCTGGTAGAAGCTGTCCCTAAGGCTGAACAGCCCCAACTCTCTCAGCCTGTCCTCTAGCAGAGGGGCCTCAGCCCCCTGATCATCCTGGTGACCTCCTCCAGACCCTCTCCAACAGGTCCACATTCTTGTGCTGAGGATGCCAGAGCTGGATGCACTAACTTTAGGTGGGGTCCCACCACAGCAGAGGCAGAATCATCTCTCTACACCTTCTGGCCACAGCTCTTCTGATGCAGCCCAGGATAGGGATGGCCTCTGGGCTGTGAGACCATTGTGCCATGTCCCCAGTGGGCATCACACTCCCTGGGATAAAACACACCAGCAGACAAGCACTGCTGCTCCAAACGGGAAGCTCAGCAGAACCAGTCCAGCAGCATCGCAGCCATGTTTTCCACGGGTGTTTGAATTTCAGCAAACAAAGAAAGGGAAGGGCTGGGGTTGCTCCCTCCAGGCTCACCTTGAGTAACCAGTCCCTGTGCCCTACATCCAAAACCCCAGAAGGACTTTTTGGAAGGATGGAGCCAGGCAGGAAAAATAAGGGAAAAACAAGCCGTAATCCATCCCCATCCCATCACTTGTGCTCACCTGGACCAGCCCAGGAGGTTTTCTGATGCCAGGAACTTGATGGTCTCAGGGGAGAAGGGAAGGCAAGAGTGGCCCCAGCAGAGCTGTAGTTTGTGGCTAACAAAATGTCAATGCAAAATCAAAAACCAGAAAAAAGACCAAAACACCCAAGTCCGAGTTCAAAGAGAATCTCATCTGACAACAGGAAGAAAACGGACATCAAAACAAGAATGAAATGGAGAGAAATTATGTAGGCAATTGTTGTAATGATTCTCAATTACTGGCTGTATTGAGCTTTGTAATGATACACGCAGCTCTGAAAGACTTTGAGAGCCTGTCATGATAAACAATGCCAGGTCAAAATGACTCCAAAGAGCTGAATTTGTGGTCTGGTGCAATATCATACTCCAGTCAGTTAATTAGGGTGACCCCAATCTAATTTTTATCAATCAGAGCTTTTGAAAATATCCTGCTCCTGAGAATCACAGGATCGTAGGGTTGGAAAGGCTCTTCCAAGGCCATCTAGATCAAGCCTCTGCAGTAAGCAAGGACATCCTGCTCTACATCAGGTTGCTCAGAGCCTCAGCAAGCCTGGCCTTGAATGTCTCCAGGCTTGATGGAATCTCCACCACCTCTGGAGAACGTGGACCACCGTCTCACCAGCATCATAAGGAAGAGCTTCTTCCTAATGTCTCATCTAACCCTGCCCTGCTCCAGTGTCAAACCATTGCCCCTCATCCTGTCTCTCCATGCCCTGGCAAGTCTCTGCCCAGCTTTGCTGTAGCTCCTTCAGGTTCTGGGAGGTTGCTGCAAGGTCTCCCTGCAGCCTTCTCTTCTCCATGCTGAGCAGAAGAGAGAAAACCTCCTGAGAATCCTCCTCTGTCTCCCAAAGAACAGCTCCCACATCAGGTGACAAGCATCAAGCAAAATCTTGGACTGATATTTTATTGCATTAATAAATTAAATCCTAGCAAAAAGCCCTTTCAAAAACTTTTAATTAAAAAAAAAAAGGCAATAAAAAAGACAGACACAACCAAATAAAATTAAAAACCTTTCCACAGTCCTGTTCCCCAGCCCAGGCTCCTGTCCCAGCCTTTGGCAGAACCCATCCAGCACAAACTGGCCTCAAAGCTGGGATTGACTGGGTGCTGCATCCACACCCCACTTCCCTGGAAAAAACTCCTTTAACTCCTTGCCCACAGCATTCACCAGCTCCACAAAGGTGGCACTGATGTTTTTTTTCCTCCTTCTGGGAAGCAGTAGGCAAAAGGCTTCTTTATGTGGAGAATCTCAAACTCTAGAGGAACCCATCAAAATTATCAAAGCCCCAAGTAAAATAAACCCACACCCCGCTCCATCATAACTGCATTCCCAATCTGATGGAGGGGAAAAAAAAAAAAGAATAAGAAGGTTTCTCAAATAAACTAGTAGCTGGGATAAAATTACATTGGCCTTCTTCCTCCCAGCCCTGTCAGACAAACCTTGCCATTGAGTATTCATGGTCCTGCCCGACTCCAGCCAGCCGGGATAAGCCCTCAATCTGATTACTGCCACAAAGGTTAAGTATAAAACATATCATCTAAAAAGATCTGTTTGCAGTATGATATGCTCCCAACCCTCCCCAGAAGGGACGCCAGCAAGAAGCTTAAAAGCCACAGCTTGGTGGGAGAAGCACAAACCTGGCAGCAGAGAAACCAGTTCTTTATTGGAGTCTTTGGGCCAGTTACAAACGAATAAAACCTCTCTGCAAATTCCATTTCCAGCTAAGCAGCCACCACATGAAATACGTTGCCTTGGAAGCTTTTCCCCTCTCAGAAGGGGAAAGAAAAACTCCCATCTTTGGGCTCCTGCAGAACACAGATGAGTTATTAATGGGAGCAAAACCCACTGGAGCACTGCTGTCTGCTCCCAGCCAAGTCAGTCTGCTACTGGAGGGGAGGAAGGGCTCCAATCACAGCCAGCAAAAAGAAGAGGAGCTTTGCCATGAATTTCTGGGGTGAAAAACCAAGGCCTTGGTCAAAGCAAGCAAAATATTTCAGAGGGGAAGATTCCAACGAACATACAGAGGCAAGCATGCCCCCAGCCATGCTCAAACTCATCCCACACCCTCACCTCAACCCCAGATAAACTCCAACAGTGGCCACCCAAGTCAAGCAGCAACTAACAGCTCTGTAAGGTGTCAGTGGCAGCACAATCAGAGGCAGTTTAAGCTTCACTGACATTTACAGGGCCTGCAAATCCATGCAAGAGACTTTCAGAAATGTCTTTAGAGGCAAAGAGTATTGCCTCTGTTCAGAGTAGAAAAGCCCTCCAAAAATTTATTAAAAAAAACCCCAACAAAATAAAACAGAGGTTTCCACATGACAGAGATCCAAACTACTAAATTCACAGGGAAGTGGGAAAAAAATAAGGGGAATGGAGATAGCATCCAAGATGGAAATAAGGTCAGCAGCTCCAAGAGAGGACTAGGCTGGAGGTGAAGAGCACCCAAGACTGGTCCAGTGCAGTTCCCAAAGGATCCATCAGAGGTGAAGAGGAAAAGCAAAGCCTTCATTCAACAGAAGGGGAGGGAGTCACTCAAAAGCTGCAGTTTGACACTCTCTATACTTCATTCTAGAAAGGAACTTCCTAATACCGCAGATTGTTACATTTAAAAATAAAAATTAACCCCGTGATACACCAAAACCCCTCTCTGGGGTTGTAGACATAAGCTACTCCTAATAAATCCAGTTTCTTTTGCAGCACCCAGCTCAGGCTGACCACCTCAGCACAGGAGGCTGAAAAGGTTAGAGGAGGAAGGACAGAAAAGCACAACAAACCTGACAAAAAAAAGCATCAGAAACCATGGGGTAAGGAAAAGTTGGAACCTGAACACAGAGGGCTGGAGGGAGGAGAGCTGGTGAGGGAGCAGAGGAAGGTGGGCAAGCAAGGACAGATATTTGAAAGATATAAGTGTGAACTAAAGTGAAACCAAAGAGCACAGAAATTCGGCTTGAAGTGGTCATCAGGGGGAGGGGGAAGCTGAAGGTCTCTGCCATGGTGGAGGACAGAAATGCTGTACAGCTTACTGCGTTTGAAAACAGGTCAGAGAAACTCTAGGACTTCTCTTAATTGAGCAGAAGCAGCAAGATCCCGTCGTGCAAGAGGCTTTTCCACCCCCATTGTCTTCTAGATCAAAACTAAAAAAAAAAACCAAACCCAAGCTGAGATGTCAGCAGGATGGCTTCTCCTCCTGCCTTACAAAGGCTCAGTTCTCCTCTGCCCCAGCACGACCCTGCATTTCTGGGGGTAACAAACCTCGTGAGAAAAAGCTCAGCCTCTGTCCCTGCCACGGGACAGACACAGCACCAGTGTCCAGCAGACAAGACAAACAATGGTTTTTAAAACATCACACAAGTGCCTTAAGAGTCTGTACAACAGAACCCACAGAACCCATCGGGCTTTATGAGGTGACATCAAAGTTATGGCAAGTGTGCGTCTACCTCCTAATTCACCTTCTAAACCATTCTGACTTGAGTATCAGGTTTTGGCCCACCAGAGCTGCTTCTGCTGCCTTGTCAGGCACATCAGCCACAGGCGAGCATCAGATCTCCCAGGAGTGTGGTGATAAAAGGGACAGAAAGGAGACAATAGAGCCATAGAATTGACAAAGACCTTCGAACTGCCCATCTAGTCCATGGGGGGCTCAGGCAGCACACCAGCTCATGGGTCACAAACAGCCACCCATCACATGTTGCTGGAGGACCACCACACACCTGTATCAGCTCCACTGAAGGCCACCCTTATCTCAGGGAATCATCTCAGGCTGCTGACACCTCAGTACCATCCTTTCCTATGAATGCAACATCCACAACCCCAAGACACTTTAATCATTTTGGAGAAAAACAAACTGGCTTTGGATTTCCACACCATGATCTCTTCTAGTCCACAGCAGCACTTCACTGTCAATACCACCTCCATGAAGCAATTTAGGATGGCCTTTCAATAGTTTAAGCTACCTCAGAAAATAAACCAAACCAACCTCACCATCCTCCTGGCTTTTCTACCCGTGTTTTTCATCACACAGATTAAAAAAATAAAATCACAACAGAACCTCTCCCAGACAAGTCTTTTTTACAGAATAAATGCCAGTCAGTCTCTTTCCTTTGACATTTAGCTAATAATCATTTCAGTCAAATAATCTGACAGCACAGAGCTCAGCAGGCTGTAAATGCCTCCAGTGTTTTACTCAACGCTTAAGACAACACTTGCTGCGCTCCAGCTCCCCAGAACATGTGGCTTTACACACAGAGCCTTCCCTTAACCCTTCCACCCTCTCTAACTCTTCCATGAATCACAGGCTGCTGGGACTTGCTGTACTGAAATTTAGCAGTTTGTTCCACCACCTTCCATGTCCCTTCCACACATCTATCCCTGGGGCCACAGCCAGGAGGAAGAACAGGAAGAAGAGGAGGAAGCAAGTTCTTCCTTCTCTTGCAAGTAAAGGGACAGCAAGAAGAGGAGAATTTGCTCCTCCTTAACTCCCTGCCAATTACCACCTGATACCTTCATGAGCCATCAAACACCAACACCTCTCCTGGGAGCTCCCCAGCTGTAGCACAGCCTTTGTTTACACCTTGAAGTTCCCTTTTAACAATCTCAGCACCATTTCACATACCTGGTGATGTTCCCATCCTTTAACTTTCAATCTCAGCTGGATTACCATTTTCCAAAAGACACCTTTCTTTTGGATTAAAAAAACAACCAAAAAACCCAAACAATAAAGGTCGTGAAATTACCACAGAACTTCCTCCCTTTCTCACTCCACACATCATACCCAAACCTTCCTCATTCACCCTTGCTGTTGCCTTCTTGCTTTTCACAGCAAGTCCTCCTGCAAGCAGAGGTACCACTCTTTCTGCTCTGGGGAGGCTGTGGTCCCCGGGGTATCCATTGCCTGCTGTCTCAGACATCTCATCAACCTTAGCAGCACATTCAGCACTCACTGGACTGGGACACAGCTGCTCTGCAAGCTAAGAGCTGGCAAGGCAAGGCTCTTACTGAAGATAAGTGTATATAAAAGCCATCCCATATTTCAGCAGGAATGGCATTGCTGCTACCTGTGCTGAGTAGGAAAGAAAAAGAAACTTTCAAGGGAGAGCTAAGCAGACAGGTGCTTTCAGCTGAGTCTGCAAAAATGGACCGCTTTTAGGGGCAAAGAATCTCCCTGGACACCCTGCTTCACATAGTAGAGACCTCAAAAGCCCACAACAGCTTGCAAGCCTTCCTCAGGCTGAGATCCCAAATTGCTTTACAGGCTTACTGTGGCACCTTTGAAGCACTGGCCCAAATCTTGGGTCAGAAGGAAAACCCAAGGCGCTGCAGGGCTAGAGCAGCAGTGCTGGGCTCAGCCACAAGAGCTGGACTAAAACCAGACCAAGGTCTGTCTGCCGTTAATCCTCATGTAATGTAAGGCGGGCTGCTCCTTACAAGCTGTGCAAGGAGGGGCTTGCTAAAGCCAAGGGTACCCTAGCAAAGCCCCATCGTGCCCAGGTTCTGCACGGTCCCACTGGTTTTGCTTTCGCTGACAGCAACAGCAGCAGGGGCCAGGCTCAGCCAGCCCACAGCAGGACAATCTGAGTCCGAGGCTTTATGCCTAATAAAGCTTCTCCCACTCGGCAGCTGCAGGAGAGCGTTGCTGAGATGATCCTATAAACCCACCCGCCCCGCCATGATGCTATCTGG
Organism: Turnix velox; assembly: GCA_013400935.1. NCBI lineage: Eukaryota > Metazoa > Chordata > Aves > Charadriiformes > Turnicidae > Turnix > Turnix velox. The sequence goes on from VZTY01021823.1 coordinate 67,805, forward strand.
TTAATCAGGCAACCAGACGGTGAGCGATACCATCTGCACACAGTGACCCTCACTAGCACCAATCTGAAAAGAAGTTGAGTGTTCCCACTTCGCAGAGATGTTCCCTTAAGAGAAACACCTATATTTTGTCTTTAAGCGGTGGGTTTTACCACGAGGACAGAGATAAAATACCCTCTTCCTCCACCAAAACACTCCTTCCCGCACGCCGATTTGCTTTGTCATGCCGCTTTAATGCACACAACAGCAGCCACAGACGGAGAATCACAGCAGATCAAGCTGACACAACAGTACCTGCACACCTTAAACTAAAAAACAAAATTAAAAAAAAAAGGAAACCAATGTATTTTCTTGTGGCAACGCCAGCACAGGCCACGGCACCCAACGGTCACAGCCTGACTCCCATCCCTTGGCAGCGCCACCAGAGCACTCTCCATTTTTGGGTCGCAGCAAAGCGGCCTCAAATTACATCGCATCCCATCGGCTGCTGCAAGGAAATGCCAGCTCTCTGGGGCACAATGCAGCAGAAAGGAGAAGCGGGGGGGGGGGGGAAGGCACCTTGGGGAGATAGTGAAGGCCAGGAGCAGCGAGCTCCACTGGGCTCGTTCGGGGAGCCCGGGAGCAGGCGTGGGCCCGGCGGGATGCGGACTGTGGTCCCTCACACACAGGAGCCGCTCAGCCCGGCACTAACGTGCTCCCGATGGAGAACAAAGAGAGGGGCTCCCAGCACCTCCCCAGATGCTCCGTTCTCACTAGGTTGGAAGCGGGTGAAGGCCAGCTCCTGGTGGCACCCGGCTCCATCCCACACCTCCTGCACCCACCGGCGTCCTTCACCCGCCTGGGCTCAGGCGTCGGTGCCGCCTGTGTCAGAGCGAGGAGCTTTCCCCACGCTGTAAGATTTCCCCGAGGCTGCTGCCACGGACACGAGCCGCCTTCTTCCCCCGTCATCTCTTCCGCGCTCCCCTCCGGGCACCGCCACGGGCCCAGCTCGGCAGCTCCCCGCTGGGTCACTCCAATGGCCATGGAGAACTCCCCACTCGCTTCGTGCCAGTGGCCACTTCCCGGTGGGACCGGGCAGCCCCGCCGACACCAGCCCCTACCCTGAGGGGCGAAGGGAGGCCCCGGGCCTGGCCCAGGCCTCACCGTGCCCCAGCCCGGCCCCTGCCTCACCTGCTCGGCACCGTAGGCCGTGGCGAACTGGACGAACTCCTCCACCCGCACGAAACCGTCGCCATCCCGGTCCAGGGCGTCGAAGACAGGGCGAAGGCGAGGCTCCTGCTCCTCCTCCTCCTCCTCACGGCGGGCCGGGGTCTCGGCGGGGCCCTCTACAGCCGGGCAGTCCCTCTCCTCCAGCGCAGGCCACGGTGGAGGCCCCGGGGCGGGCTCGGCGGCCTCAGGTGCCCAGAGGCCCGACTCCAGTTCCAGCCCCGTCCCGTCCCACCGCGGCCCCCGGGGAAGCGGGGGCTCGGGCTCTGGCTCTGCCGCCGGCAGACTCGGCTCCATGTTCACCGGCGGCGTTCAGCGCCCGCCGCCCTCCCCGCCGCCGCCCAGTAGCCATACCCTGCCGCCATCGCCCATTCACATCGCGGTGCCGGTAACCGGGTGCGGCGATGCCGGCGCCGATGACAACGGTAGCTCCGCCCGCCTTCCAGACACACGGCTTTGTGCGAGAAGGAGGAGGCGGTGGCTGACACCGGGGCGGGGAGGCTGCCCCGCCGCCCCGCCCCGTCCCGTCCGGGAGCAGCGGCTGCAAGCACACGGCTGGTCGCGCGGGGAGCCGGGCCAGCGGCGGGGACAGGCGGCGGCGCAGAGAAACAAACCCACTCACCCGCCCGCGCCTCCGCCGCCACCGGAATCGGCCCGCCGCAGTAGCCGCCGCACTGACGTCACTCGCCTGCCGGCTCAGGACCCGCCTCTCGCCCCGCCCACGGCTCGGGCAGGGGATCGGCCCCAAAGTCCGGCACCGATGGATGGATGGAGAACGCTCTGTCTACCAGGCAGGCAAAGACCAGAACCTCCAATCCCACCACAATCACCCCCAGAGCTCATCAGGGAGGAGCGGGCCTGTTTGTCAGTCCCACCGAACATTCCCCCATTCCCTCGGTGGCCAACAGGCGAGTACAGGACCTCTTCCTGCTCCCATCACCCCTGGCTTCTGCTCACAGAGGTGTTCTCACAACACCCTCCTCACTCTGTATGGTGGCCACATGGCAGCTGGGCCAGGAGCCCACAGAGGCTCCCAGGCTGCTGTAGCTCCTTCCTTTGGAGGAGCAGAACCTCCCCTTGGTGCCCTCCACCTCTCCCCATGTCACCTTAGCCCAAGTATGGCATGTCACAGCACAGCGTCTCTCTCAGAGCCCACAAAACATCTCATGTGCCCCATGGGGCTGATCCAACAGGACAACACAAGGCATTTGGATACATGCACCCCAGTAAGAGGGACGGAGACAGCACGAGGCCACAGCCCAGATCAACAAGGACTTACTCCTGGAGAAAATACTGGCACTTGCTGGGAGGGACACTGTGGCTGAAGTGCCACCATGGACTAGGCCCCCAGGAGGCCATTAGTGGGAAGAGCAGTTCTTCCACCCTCGCACAAGGAGAAGCGGCACGGCTCAGAGTGGAAGCTCTTTATTTGTGGCCTGGAGGAAGGAGCAAAACCTGGCAAGTCTACAATCAAATAGGAAACACAACCAAGTAGGAAAACCAGCTTTGCAGAATTCAGAAGCTTAAAAAGAGTCCCTGCCAGCAGTGGGAGGAAGCTGCACGTGAGTGGGATGTGTGCCTCTCACCCACCCCCCAGAGGCACTGGTTTAGCTTCAGCAGAGCTTGGCAAGGAGAGAACTTCAGCCAGCCCTTGGTTTACCCACGGCTGTACAGAGAGGAGACAGACAGTATGAGACTGGTGTGACAGCAAAGGTGGGGGTGACAGATGACCAGACAGCTCAGGCCCCCAATGGATACAGTTCTACGGCCCGCAGCCACACAGAGCTGGCCTTCTACCTCAGCTCCTGGGACAAGGACATCCTATCTGAAACTTCCAAGGGAACTGAGGATCCATGCAGGAACCAAGGGAGGGGATTTCCCCCTGACAGGGAACAGTTTGGTCCTTGTTTTCTCTCCCTCTTCTGAGGGTTACCCCCAGCCAATCTCAGCCCAGGAGAGGCTGGACTTCACTCCCCTCCCCAAAAGGAGCTGGGTGCTGTGGGCAGCTCTTGGGCTGAGATGGGGGAGATCTGAGGAAGACGATGGGAAATCCATGGGTCTGGGACTCAGGAACAGCCAGAAGAACAGAGGGGAAGCAAAAGTCACAGCCTGCACACCCCATGCTGTCCCTGTGCCCTCAGAAAGGAAGGGCATGGAAGCGGGGTGCTCCCTGCCCCAGGCAGTGACAGGATGGGCACCATTCCCACCACTCACTGATCGCAGCCCGCAGCGACTGGCTCCCACTTTGGGCAGAGTCATCCTGAGATGTCCCAGAGCAGCAGCATTGGGTCACGTTTCTGTCCATTGGTCCATCCCAGCCTTTTCATCATTGATTTTTGTTTGCTCCTGCAGCCCAGAAATCTGCAAGACAGCAGGGAGATGGGTACAGCCCTGCTCCCCAAGGCTGCCAGGCAAGGGGAGAGGGAAATTAAGGAGATCCCTCTCACAATAATCAGGCCCATCCCACCTCTGCAGATGTACACAGCCAACATGAGTCCTGCTTGCAGCTGAACTGCACAAAAGACATTCTGTGGTGACTCAGGCAAGGCAGAAAGGGGAGGCAGAGGCTGTCAGGCCTCTTTGTGCCCAATCTTGCTGAGGTAGCACAGGAAAAAGGACCTAACATCACTTCAGGCAACACCCACAGGTGTCCAGACAAATATCCTCCAGCAGAAGGGACAAAAACCACCACGTCAACGCAGGCTCAGAGGAAAAAAACAGCAAGTTCTCCCCCTTCCCAAATCATTCCCAGATCAGTCCACAAGGACTCAGATACATTCCCCACATTGCTCAGTGATAGCAGAGGGGGCAAATGCTGCTGCACCTTCCAAAATCAAAATCCCAAAAGCACTGCCAAAGTTGAGACTTGGGCTTTCTTGCCTCTCCTGGAGACCCTGATGCCCATTATCTGCCACCTCCTCCCCAAAACAGCTGCCTCTGGAGGAGCAGAGCCTGGCACTGCTACATTGGTATGGCAGCTGAACCCATAATCCATGGGGCAAGAGGGTTTCTGCCACTAGCCCTATTCTTATCCTGTAAAGGGGGGAAATGCACGTCACCTAGAGTTTAGCAGAGGATGAAGCAATACCCAGCATGGCAGGAAAGTTGTTGGCAGAGGTCAGCCAGCACCCGCCATCCACAACCAGGGTGGTGCCTGTCACATAGGAGGAGAGGCAGCTCGCCAGGTAGAGTGTGCTGTGGGCGATCTCAGTCTTGTTTCCTGCCCGTTGGAGAGGGATCATCTGGCTGCTTGTCTCCAAATGTTGTCCACCTGAGTGACAGGAGAAATAGTCAGCAAGAACCATGGGATGACCTGCCCAACAGACACTGTGGCACTGCTCATACAAGGCTTGCTGAGAGGCCTAGGGAACCCAGTTGAGATCTTTGCCTAGGGACAAGGGTCTCAGGAGAGAGCTAAACAAGGGGAGCTCAAGCCCAGCAGTAAGATTTGTACTTCAACAGTGAGCTCAAGACATGACCTCAGAAAAGCTTACAGCCTCCATGAGAGCTACACCATCAGGCAACTGGCCAGGCTGAGCTCTGGGGGAGAACATGACATCACATAACATGGCATCAGAGAGCACTGAAAGCAGCCACTCGTCTGAAAAATCAGTGCCTTGTGGGGTACCAAGGATGTAGAAGGGCTGGTCCCCTAAAGAGCCATGCCAGCTCTTTAGGGGCATGAGTTACAGGGCAGCTGTACCCAGCAGCAAGAGCCCTGTGAGCATGGGGTAGTGGTGGCCCATCAGTACCTTCCCAGATACCAGCAAGCCACCACCAAGGCAGAGAGAGGAGCCCCAGGTTGCCTTACCCAGCCGCCGAAAGCCCTCAGTGCCTGAGATGGGGCCTGGTGCCAAGCTGTTCACTCGGACATTGTTGGGTCCCCACTCTACAGCTAGGTGACGGGTCATGGCATCTGGGAAAGGATTACAATGGGGATGAGAAATGGGGAGTGGAGACATTTCAGTAACTTTCTGGAGGGAGCAAAAAGCCACAAGAGACTCTGGTCAAGAGCAAAGTGTCCTGGGGGAGAGAAAACCATCATCCCAAACCCAGGCATATAGAAAGTACACTGATTCATGTTCACTTCTCCTATGGACACTTTCCCCTCCCAATATGTGGGAAGAATTGGCTTTCTTGCTGTCCCCACACAGCTTGTAGAGCCCCAGAAAGGAGTGTTTAGTTACCTATGGCAGCCTTAGCAGAACCAGCGTGCACCTGGAGGGCCTGCCCTCGGTAGTCCAGGGTTGCTGTGATGTTAACAATGACCCCACCATGGTCCTGGGAAAGGAGACGTGGTATTAGACAGGAAGCAGTACAAGGAGTCACACAGGAAAGTGGTGGGATGAGAGAGCTGGGCTAGGAGAGACAGTAACTGATGGACACTGCCACCTCTATATTGCTAGCCCAGCACTGAGACAGCACTGCCCACATGACCTGGCTGAGCTGGGGCAGCCAGGAGATGCAGGGGACAAGCAAGGAAAGCAGAGGAGCTGAAGAAGGAACAGCAGATCCCAGCTGCTTCTCCAGCAGGTGTGGGAACATGGAAAAGTGCTGTGACATTTGAAGCCCCAGGGCTAGGGACAGGGGTTCCTGGTTCCTGCACAGGGACTGCCATCCCTAGAAGGAAACAGACTGGACCTGAGCAGGGTAGGTGGCAGAGGTCTGGCATATGGCCTTGGTACACAGGCACTGGGCATCACTTCTGCCCTCCACTTTGAATTTCTCAGGAGCAAAGTCTGGTTTGTTTGACACTAACTCCTTGCCAATCAGGAGCCTTTCCAGCAAGTCCTCTCTCTGCCTCCAGTTCCACTTACCCGGAAATATTTCTCAAAGAGGATTTTGGAGGTGTTGAAGGTGCCGATGGTGTCAATTTCTATTACTGTCTTGAAGGCGTTGAAGGACAGGGCACTGGCTGGGCACAGAAAGTTTCCTGCAGCACCTGAAGAAGAAGCAGCCAGGGGCACTGTCAGGACAGCACCAGGGGAGAACAGGAAGGTTCAGCCCCCTTCTGCGAGGGATGGTGAGCAATACTGACTGGGTGAACTGGAGAGCACATTAAAACAGCCCTGAAAAGGGGTTAAACAGCTTATGGCTCTGAGTGCCCAGCAGCACAGACTGCCTGAGGACTGGAGGAGGCAGTGGGAGCTGGGATGGCCACGCATTAAGGTCCCTGCTGTTTCTGAGACCGTCCCCCTTTTGCATTCTCGGGGGCTACTCAGACACTCAAGGCCAAAGCAGCATAAGCCAGACCTTTGGCCAACACAATTTCTGTGCAGGAAAATGCCCTTCCTCACAGTAAGGCTGTGCCCAGTCTTCCCTCTGCTCACTCCAGCAGCTCACCATTGATGAGGATGTCAATCCTCTTGAACTCTTTCAGGGCCTCATCCACCGCTGCCATGATGGTTTGGGGCTGCCTGACATCTAGAGACAGAGGCAGGCACTGCTGGCCTGTGGCTGCCACCAGCTTTTTAGAGGCCTGTTAAAAAAAAACAAAATAGAGAGGAGTGACTCTAAAATTCTCACCATCCACAAGGGCTAGGTACAGGCCTCATACCCAGGTCTGTGACAGGAGTCAGGCAGGAGCACACAGCAGAGGGACCCGCCTAAACATAGTCAGCTTCAGCCCACCAACAACCTGAAGCCAAAGCCTCACAGCAACCAGAGAAAGCCCCTCACTGTATCCCAGTTGAACACCAGGCTGGGAAGCCATGGGTCACCGAGCCTAGTTATCTCTGTGGACTGTCATCCACACAGCACAACCTGAGCAACACCTCTGCAGTGAAAGTACAAAGGTTGGACCCCAACAAAGCATTTTTGGCATAATCCCAGAAACAGTTAACCTCTAGAAACCACAAATGTCAGCAGGCAAAAGAGCAAATGCAGAGCAGCAGTAGTTGGGGGTCTGCCCACGAGGCAGAGTGGGCCAGCTCACTGCCTCAGCCAAACCACCTGCCCATCATGACTCTGCCCAGAAAATCAAGCAGAGGGGATGCCTCAACTCAGTAGCAACCTTACACAACACCCAGTGGTATTCCATGCTCTTGCTTGGGCTCACTGGGCCCTCCTGTGAGCTTTGAGCCCACGCACACTGAACCTCAAGAGCCTGGGCCAGCAGTCCCTGTGTCCTCAAAAGAACTCAGGCCCTCAGGATTAAAAAAGCTGCTGAGCTCAGCAGCTTCTTTCTTGGCATATGAGCACAAGGGAATGTGAAATGACAGCACTGTCCCTTCCAGGAGGCACATGGGTCATGCCAGTTTGCTCCCTAATGCAGATTTTGATCTTTATTACATTTTATTACACACAGCTACCACAAAGCTCTCTCAAAACTGCCTTCAGCCTGAGGCCACAGCACAAGCCACAGAGAAGGAACAGAAACCGCCACCAGTCACAAGTGAGTGGGTGTTTTATCTGCTCATATCCACAAGGTAGCCACAATCTAATACAGTTTCTTCAGTCACCACTTTCCAGACCCACATCCTCCCCTCTGTCTCAAGACACAAATGAGATTTTGGGGCTCAGCTCAACCCCTGTACCCACCTCAACCCCTGTAATCCTTAGACAAGGAGAAATTGCCCTACAAGAAGCTGAGATGTGAGTACTACCTTCAGTTGTGCCACTTCTCTGGAGCCAAACCCTCAGCACAGTTTGTTTCTTATTGTCATATCAACACAGATGAGGAGAGCCCTGGAGCAGACACTCCCAAAGTCAGCAGAGAAGGGCATCTGCTCTAGTGTGAGGTGCAGTGGGTGCAGTCCACCTTAAACCCACACACATCCTGCCCCATCACTACTGCTTGCTGAGGCTGGAGCTGGGGCAGCCTAGGTGAACTGTTTCTCCTGTTGCACTAATATGAAATCCACTCAGAGGAGAGGGACAAAAGATTTCCAAGCATTCCAGTACCTGAAGGGGCTACAGGCAAGTGGGGGAAGGACTGTTTGTCAGAGAATGTAGCAATAGGACAAGGGGCAATGGTTTGAAACTAGAGCAGGGCAAGGTTAGATTAAACATTAGAAAGAAGTTCTTCCCCAGCTTCTGTCCCAGGTTGCCTAGGGAGGTGGTGGAGGCCCCATCCCCAGAGACATTCAAAGCCAGGCTTGTTGAGGCTCTGAGCAACCTGGTCTAATGCACGATGTCCCTGCTCACTGCAGGGGTTTGGACTAGATAGTCTTGGAAGGGCCTCTCTGATTCTATGATTGACAGGTCTCCCTTCTGCCTATCCCACCAGAGTCCACAGACTCACCTCGGACACTCGCTGTAGGTTCCGGCTTGCAATGACCGTCCGGCAGCCGTGCCTGCAGAGAGAAGGACAACACAGAGCAGTCACCTCAGACCTCTGGGGATCACTGGGCGTGGGTCAGTGAGTGGTGGGAGGTGGCACAATGCCCTTGGAGGGGAGGCGCTCCCTGCTGCTCCAGGACTGCAGGGCTCAAAAGAGGGGGGAATGTCACATAGAATTAAGAGACCTCTCCCAGAGCCTCCAGGAGGAGGGAATGTGAAATGACAGCACTGTCCCTTCCAGGAGGCAGCAGCCTCTCGGTGCTTCTCAGTAGCGCTGCTATGCCAGTAAGGCCAGCCCAGCGTCTCCCGGTGCCAGCCTCTGCCTCCCACTGCCACATCAACCCCCGAGCCCGCTAGCAGCTCGCCCCAAGGGCTCCGGGGGGGCCTTTGCACCCCACCTCTCTCAGGCCCGGTTTCCACAGCCCCCTCAGCCAACGGGAAGCTCCTCTCTGCTCCGTCCCATCGGAGCCCGTGGGGACCGGACAAACCCTCCCCGGGCAGCACCATCGCCGCCACGGCCCGCAACCCTGCGGGCTCTTCGCACCTCATGAAGATCTCGGCGATGCGGAAGCCGATGCCCGAGCCGCCGCCGGTGATGAAGGCCACTTGGCCCCTAGGAGGAAGGAACACAAAGGTGGGACACTCAGAGCTCAGTCCGGGCGCTAGAGGTAGCCTTCACGGTGTCCGGAGGCCCTCAGCGTCCCGTCACTCACGCCAGGATGTCGGGGCTGAAGAGATGGCGGTACTCGCGGAGGCAGTCGTCGGTGTCAACGTCCGGCGGTAGCGGCGGTGGCGGCCGGGACGCCGCTCCCTCACCCCCCGCCATAGCTGCGCGGGGCAGGGCGGGAGCGCGCAAAGCCTGCCGGGACCTGAGCCCGGCCGCGCGGGGGCACTGCGCACGCGCCGGCTTCTGTGCGTTGCCCGGCAACGGCGGGAATTGCGCCCCCTGGCGGCCAAATGTGGGAACGGCCCTCACACAGTGTCCCCTCACTGTCCCCTCA
>VZTY01021826.1:2875-15784 GCA_013400935.1 Turnix velox
TTCCCCTTCCCCTTCCCCTTCCCCTTTCCCTTTCCCTTCCCCTTTTCCTTTCCCTTTCTCTTTCCCTTTCCTTTCCTTTCCTTGTTCCTCCATAGTCCTATCGTCAGTAAAAAGCCTTTCTTTTCCATTTTGCTGTGACCTCATTTAAATCCTTGATTTGCCACTTGAGACTGCAGTGGAAAGCAGAAAGTCTTGCCTAAATAGTCAGCTCAATTCAAAGAAAACACAAAAAAAGACTTAACTTCAAATATCAGAAGAAATCAGGATTTATTGTAACATTGGAATATTGGAATGCACTGATCCTTGATTGAAATACTGGCAAATGCATCATTTAGGGAGCAGAAAGTGATTGTTTCTGCTCTTTAAAGGCCTGAAAGCAAGATAACAATACCTACAGATGCAGAACTTGGCTTGGCACCCACAGCTTTCATTGAATTGAGCTGCAAAGTTTAATTTTTCCAGCACTGAATCCCCTGAACTTGAGGAGTCAGAGTACTGCCTAACCATGGCTAAGTGGGATTAGCTGCATCTGAGCTGGTCCATACAGAGACAAGTTATGAAACAAACATGCAAATCATGCAAAAAAACCACCTTCTATTTTAATCCTGAGGACAGAGAGGCAGAGATGACTTCAGAACAAAGGCAGAGAGATATTTGGGGGGTTGCCTTTGTCTTATAAACTGCTTGAAAAGCAGTTAATCACCATGTAAATATGTTGCAGAACACACATGTTCTGAAGCACTTATTCCCAGCTGTTCTCAGCCTTTGCAGTCTGTGCCCTTTGGAGACTGTTTATTTCTTAGAGCATTCTCTGCTGATTTCCATTCAAATCAATGCAAGTGTATCTCTCAAAATAGCTTGCAAATTTCCCCCTTTCAAATCTCACTCGGGCCAATCTGCTGTACTCATTCTTCTCCCCCCCCCCAAAAAAAAACCCCAGATAATCTCATTAGTGTTGTGCATGTTTTTGGCTGTTGTACAAGAAAGTCTTTCTTTTTATATATTCAAAAAGCCCCGAAACTCATTAGTTCATAAATCCCATTGTCATGGTATCTGAGGTAAAATATTGTTGCAGTTCTGTCTGCTTGGTTGAAAAATTATTTTCAATTCTCAAAAGGAAAGGAAGGAGAGAGAAAGAATGAGATGGAGAAGAAAGAGAATAAAGGAATAAAGGGAAAGAGAGGAAGAAAGAGAGAGGGAGGGAAAGAGAGAAGAAAGAGAGAGGGAAAGAGAGAAGAAAGAGAGAGAAAGGAAAGGAGAAAGAAAGAGAGAAAGAAAAGGAGAAAGAGAGAGAAAGAAAAGGAGAAAGAGAGAGATGGAAGGAGAGAGAAAGAGAAAGAAAAGGAGAAGGAGACAGATGGAAGGAGAGAGAAAGAAAAGGAGAGAGATGGAAGGAGAGAGAAAGAAAATAGGAGAGAGATGGAAGGAGAGAGAAAGAGAGAAAGAAAAGGAGAGAGATGGAAGGAGAGAGAAAGAAAATTAGAGAGATGGAAGGAGAGAGAGAAAGAGAAAGAAAAGGAGAGAGATGGAAAGAGAGCAAGAGAAAGAAAGGAGAAAGAGAGAGATGGAGAAAGAGATGGAAAGAGAGAAAGAGAAAGAAAAGGAGAGAGATGGAAAGAGAGCAAGAGAAAGAAAGGAGAAAGAGAGAGATGGAAAGAGAAAGAGAGAGGAAAAAAAGGAGAAAGAAAGAAAGGAAAAGGAAGAAAGAGGGAAAGAAAGAAAGATAATGTGTTAAAAGAAAGGAGAATATGTTCCTTTTTGTTCCATCAGGGGAGCCCAGCATTATTTTTGCATGGTGAAATACAAGATGAATCAATTTAACACCAAAGTCCTTTCAACAGAACAGACAACACTTCCCAAAAGGACCATGTCTGGAGTCATGGAGAACATAGCATATTCTGTGAGAGAATAACAGCCTTCAAGTATAAAACCAGGTGTCTGCAAATCAACATCTGAGCCCTCTCTGTGGATCAATGGAGTGGTGCAATGTCAGTCCTGTGCCAGTCCCTGCACAGTTGAGAGCATCCTTAGTAGTTCTCTAAGTGATATTGATGGGTTATAGCAACAAGAAGGGGGGCAGAGTTTCACAGACAAGTTTTGTACAGGAATAAAGCAGAGTTTGAGTACTCTGGTGTGTTTGTGCATCTATATTAAGATGTTTGTCCTAAAACTTGCAAATCAATTGTCTCGTGTCAGCAGTAGAGCTGGGGTCTGAGGAGCTGCTCCTAAATCATAGAGTCATAGAATAGTTTGGGTTGGAAGGGACCTTAAAGATCATCGAGTTCCAACCCCCCTGCCATAGGCAGGGACACCTCCCACTACATCAGGCTGCTCAGTGCCTTGTCCAGCCTGGTCTTATGCTTAAAAAATGGATTAAAAACTATTAATTGTTACTGAGGTTACAAGCAGAATGTGTCTGATGTGTGTGATATTTGCACATGAGACAGTAGGTGCAGGTGACATCCCCTTTCCCTGGTTCCTGTTTATTTAAAGAGAGGAGAAGAGGAAGCTCCACAGACAACTCTTCTTTCTAGCTGTCAGATATGCAGTTTTGTTTTATAAAAGCAGCTACACAAACCAAGAACTTTTNTAGGCAGGGACACCTCCCACTAGATCAGGCTGCTCAGTGCCTTGTCCAGCCTGGTCTTATGCTTAAAAAATGGATTAAAAACTATTAATTGTTACTGAGGTTACAAGCAGAATGTGTCTGATGTGTGTGATATTTGCACATGAGACAGTAGGTGCAGGTGCCATCCCCTTTCCCTGGTTCCTGTTTATTTAAAGAGAGGAGAAGAGGAAGCTCCACAGACAACTCTTCTTTCTAGCTGTCAGATATGCAGTTTTGTTTTATAAAAGCAGCTACACAAACCAAGAACTTTTCAACAGACCCTGCAGGTCTATTTACATTCATTTCTGGTTGTCTTTTTGACCTCTTTTATTTAAAAAAAACCCCAGATCCTGCAGAAGCAGAATCACCAGTAGCATCACTGCCTCTGCAGAACTCAACTTATGCAAAACATAATCATGAGCTAGAGAAATACATTCTGTGTAGATGCTTGTATTTAAACATGATTTCTTTCCCCATTTGAATAAGCAAAAGTATCTTGTCCCTGCTGAGTGAATTATTTCCCTTTTGAGTAGTATTTTGGTCTTAATCTTTTGTCTTTCACCTTGTAAGTAAAGTAAAAAGTAAGTAAGTAAAAAGAAAGTAAAAAAAAAAGTTGTAAATAAACTTTCTTGGCAGACTAAGGGGTTAAAGAAGTCCAGCCCTCAGGGTTTCAAGTTTGATAGAGAAAATAGAACTGCTAAATGAATGATAGAGAAAAAATATAGGAAATGTGGTTAAGAAACTTGAGTGGCTGCTAATTTCTCACTGTTTTGCCCAAATAGAACAAACTTCATCATTTGCAAGCTTCATGCTGGACTTTGTTGTGATAGTTGTTGCACTTGTTCAGGAGAACTGAACCTTATCTGATCATTACTTGTCTTTCAGTGATGCTGCACATACCATACAGAATCACAGGATGGTTTGGGTTGGAAGGGACCTTGAAGATCATCTAGTTGCAACCCCCTGAGATGGGCAGGGACACCTCCCACTAGACCAGGTTGCTCAAAGCCCCATCTAACCTGGCCTTGAATGCTTGCAGGGATGGGGCAAGCACAAGTTCTCTGGGCAAACTGTTCCAGTAAAGAATTCTAATTTAAATCTACTCTCTTTCAGATTAGAACCATCACTCCTTGTCCTATCACTGATAAACAGTCCCTCCCCACCATTTCTGTAGCCCCCCTTTCAGTACTAGAAGGCTACTGTAAGGTCTCCCCATAGCTTTCTATTCTCCAAGCTGATAAACCCCAAACACCCATCAGCAAAACAAGGAAAGCATCTCTACACAGTTGTGAGTGGCCATTTGCTGCTCCTTCATCCCTGGGGAGAGGCAGAAAAGGCAAAACTAGGAATCCAGCCACCCCAGGATGGAGATGTGACCACCACCATGAGATGTCTCAAGTGAACAAGATGAATATAGAATTATAGAATAGTTTGGGTTGGAAGGGACCTTAAAGATCATCGAGTTCTAACCCCCCTGCCNGACCTTAAAGATCATCGAGTTCCAACCCCCCTGCCATAGGCAGGGACACCTCCCACTAGACCAGGCTGCCCAGTGCCTTGTCCAGCCTGGTCTTGAACACCTCCAGAGATGGGGCATCCACAACCTCCCTGGGCAACCTGTTCCAGTATTTCACCACCCTCACTGTAAAGAATTTCTTTCTTATGTCTAGTCTAAATCTATCCCCCTCTAATTTATATCCATTGTTTCTAGTCCTCCCATCCGATATTATGTTAAAAATTCCTTCCCCTGCCTTTCTGTAGGACCCCCTCCCAAAACAACCTCTAAATATTCAAATAACTGAAATCTCATCAGGATCTAGTCAGAGTCAGCTTTTTAGGTGTGTTTAATGAAATCTGTTCTCTGTGATCCTGAATATTTGTGGGAGTTACATAAAGGAAATGGATGTTTCTGTAGGACACGGTACATCTGTTCAGATTCAAGGAGCTCCTCTCTAAACTTGAGGTATTAAACCAGGGATGTTCTCATGATGCAGCTTAGGCTGTAACTTTTTCCTCTCTTGGATTTCACCCTTTGTTTGTATCTTGTTTTTTAGAAACGGGCACAATCTGTAGAACAAGTAATGCTTTGTTTCACAGGGGAATCTTTAAATAGCAATCCCTCAGCCCTGTTTGCTTTGGGAAAGCATTCTGTTAGCACGGCACACATTCACACAATCAGAAGATATTATTTTAACTAATTTATAACATTTCACCATTTCCAGCATAGCAAAGAAGCACTTTTCTTAGATTGATATTTTGTAGCCATCATCATATTTTCATAATATCAAGAAGAATTCACAGAATGTCATGGACTGGAAGATCATCTAGTCCCATCCCCCTGCCCGAGGAGGAACATCCAGATCAGGTCACACAGAAAGGCATCTAGGCACAGTTTGAATGTCTCCAGAGAAGAAGAATCCACATCCTCTCTGGGCAGCCTGGGACATTGTTTTGTCACCCTCATCCTGACAAAGTTTTATGTCATATTTCTGTGGAACCTCATGTGTTCCTCCTGCTGTCCCTTGTCCTTCCAGTGTGTGTCACTGAGCAGAGCCTGGCTCCATCCTCCTGACACTCTCCCTTTAACATATTTATAGACATTAATGAGGTCACCCCTCAATCTTCTCCAATCTAAAGAGTCCCAGCTCCCTCAGCCTTTCCTCAGAAGGAAGATGCTTCAGTTCCTTCATCATCTTTGTTGCTCTGTGCTGCTAAAAACCCTCCATGCTCAGCAGCAGGCTCATGTTATACTGGTTCATTCTTTTCCTGCTAACATAGCAAATAACATCCCTGTTGCCCTTCACATCCCTGGATTTTCAAGTTTAGATCACTTTTTGCTTTTCTAAGACCATTCCAGCATACCTGGGCAGTTTTTCTCTGTTCCTCCTTTGTAGCATCTTCTTTATATGTCTGTTTTATTTTGCACTGAAGCTCCACCATGAGTTCCCTGCTGAGCCACCTGAGATTCTGGTACATCTCCTCCTTTTTCTGAGTATTAGGATGGACTGCTATTGTGTTTGACAAAAGATGCTTCAGCTTTACCTTTCAGAAGGTTTGAGGAAGTAATGAGTTAGTTATCATGTTTTTTCTTACTTTTTTTTCTTATCTCAGTACCCCAGGTAGATATTCTACATATCTTTTATAATTTCTGTAGTATTTCTATATTTCCTTTTACTTGAATGTTCAAAACTATGTCAAAATTCTTGAATAACTTGGTTACACTTACACATTCATTAGGAAATCCTCTTTCCATTGTACATGAAATCCCAACCTAAATATTCTTTGCCAGAAGATCTTTTCCAAATGTGATTACTGATGTGCTACATGGTCTAAATCCCATTTTGCTACCCATTTTATTATAAGGAAATACAAGCTCAGTGTTTTCCTATATTGGAGGCAAATCTGGCCCTGTTAGGCATCTGCAGAGTTTTCTGTGGGTGATTTTTTTTTTTTAATGCAAACATGTGTTTGAGTTAAGAAGAAGAAAACAGACATTCTGATGCTTATTTTGCTACAGATTACAGTCATCCAAACAGCTTAATGCTAAAGATAATTGCAGTGGAGTTCTTGTAGGTTTTGGAAGCAGCTAATATAAGAAGCAGCCTTATAGTGGGAGATGAATGCAACTGGCAAATAAATGCAGCTGCCACTGGCAAACAACGAGGGCATTCTTGGCACACACTCTTCAGCACTTAATTCCCATCATTAAATACGTGCACAAAGCAGATCTTCTGCAAGAGAGGTATTTTTCACATCGTGTGGAATTCTTCTAGTGACTTTCAGGAGTGAGGTAACCTCATTGAAACCCTCTCTCATCTCACAAGAAGTGGTTTGTTGCTAACTTTTCCTTATATAGGTCACAGCAAAAGGCAGCATTTGCTTCTCCATTTCTTTTTTTTGACCCTTTCTGTTTCGTATTTTCTTCAGGAAGTGACAGATAAGGTGGTTTGTTCTGTGCTATTTCTTCCAGAATTGTGGTGTAGGGAGATAGAAATCTGCTCTTTCCATCCAGGATTAATGCTGTCCTTTCCTTTAGGCCACTGCCAACCACCCTGCCCCAGCTCCATCTCCATCAAACAAACAATCAAATTACTAACTCCTAAGGAAGCTCAGTAGATCTGGACCTTGGACTCTGACACAGGGAACATAAATTGTCAGAGCATGGGGAATCCTGCAGCTTTTCTGCTACTGCAGTCATGTCACCTCCATGGTTTTAAACAGTTCCCCTTCCAAAACCCATCATAAAATGGTTTGTGTTGGAAGGGAACTTGAAGATCATCTAATTCCAACCCCCCTGCCATGGGCAGAGACAATTCCCACTACACCAGGTTGCTCAATGCCTCCAGGGAGGGTTTAGGGATTTGATTTAGGGATGTGATTCCATCTGAGGATGTTAAAAAAAGGTAACTTAGATGGGATCTCACCTTTGTAAGTCTCCCCACTTGGGTGGCCTGACATCCTCTTCAGATCTCTAACCCATCCCATGTTTTCACTCACTTCTTTATCTATAGCCAAGGACTTTTAAACAAACCCAGTGTGACAATCACAGCACATGTAGTGAGTGTTATTAATGATGAGTTCAAGCTGCTGTAGGAAGGTGTTGATAAGCTTTGTTACATACAGCAGTGGAGATATTTTTAATTTTATTATGAAAATATTTTTTTTTCCCCTCCCTGCTGCTTCCATCCTTGACACTTTCAAATCTGTTTGTTTCATGGTGAGCTTTATTTTTGTCACTCCACTGTGATGTTAAGGAGTTCATCGATAAAACCTGCTCTGCTGAGTGTCAACAAGAAACTGTCTTTTGCTGTCTGATAGAGAACAGAATAACAGAATGGTTTGGGTTGGAAGGGACCTTAAAGATCATCTAGTTCCAAGCCCTTTGCCATGGGCAGGAGGACACCTCCCACTAGACCAGGTTGCAATGTGATGATGCAGAAGAAAATACATGGCAATAGAGTATTACATAAGGATATCTCATTTGGTAGTTTGTTTTATTTCAGCTCAGATGCAAAGCCACTTATTCCCACTCCAGCAGTGAGAGTTTCACACATTGGCAGGGTAATTTCAGTTGTCTGGAGTCTAATATCCAGGGGAGCTGCTCCCCCTCTGCTTCATTTCTGCAGAGGGTTAATGTAGCGTGCCCGGCGCTGTGACGTTGCCTTGTTTTTAATTTAAAGGGATGAGAATACACAAGTCATTCCTCATTCTCAGCCTGAACCAGATTGTCAGAGTGCCTGTTCATAACCAATTGCAAATGTTGACTTGTTTTTGTCAAGGAGACCCGTTAAAGATCCTTGGCCCTACAAGGCTTGTGTAAAGTCAGAACGTGTCCCGGCGCCAAAGGGATGGCTTTTCTGAGCCTTGTTTCTGGGACTGTGCTTTGGGGAGGAAAAAAAATTCATTTCAAAAACAGGGATTCCAAAACAACTTATCCTCCTGACCAGCATCACTTTAGAAATGGTATTTGCTTCCCAGTTATTTATGATCCTTAAATAAATCAAAAGAAATGTAAACCCAGCTTCCCAGACGTCCCAAACCAAGTGAGCTTTATTACTAAGAAGGTGTTTGAATAACTGGAAAAAATTTCTATGATGTGAAATGCTTCAAAATACTTAATAGTTGCTTATTGTTATTTATGATCTTTAAATCAATCAAAAGAAATGTAAATCCAGCTTCCCAGACATCCCAAACCAAGTGAGTTTTATTACTAAGAAGGTGTTTGAATAACTGGAAAAAGCTTGTGTGATTTGAAATACTTGAAAATATTTAATAGTCACATATTATTATATAGGATCTTTAAATAAATCAAAGGAAATTTAAACCTAAGTTCCCATTGTTATTTATGATCTTTAAATCAATCAAAAGAAATGTAAATCCAGCTTCCCAGACATCCCAAACCAAGTGAGTTTTATTTCTGAGGTGTTTGAATAACTGGAAAAAGCTTGTGTGATTTGAAATACTTGAAAATATTTAATAGTTACTTATTGGGTATTAAGATACTTGTTAAAGGCCATGTAAGTATATGCTTTTTTGAGACCTTGTTGGACCAAATGCCCTTCTAATGATCAGTGAGTCATCTTTTTTAGATGCACAATACATTAGAATGTACATTTTGCAAGCAATTATGAGAGCAAAATAACTGATACTTAAAAATTGAAGTCATTTCACACTAACTACAGCCCTAATCTCCAAGGTTATGGCATTTTTATTGTCCTTTAAAATTACCATTTTCTCCCTGGAATTCAAGATAATCAAAGGCAATATAATGTGAAATTTTAGACATCAGGGCAATGAGTTCAATCATGGAATTGCCTGGGTCTATTGGCTGGGAAAGAGTATTAATTTAAAGGGGCAATACTAAATATAAACCCTTTTTTTTTGAGTCTAGGATTGATAATTCTATTAAACCTACCCAAGTGCAGATAAGCAAAATCTCTTTCTAAAGGCTGCTCTGCACCACCTCAAATTGCTTTTTCCAAAGCCTGAGATGGTAAATTCAACTTTCCTTTCCATTTTTCACACAGCATTGAGAACTTCACACATACCTGTGCTGGAGGTTGATAAGTGTCTCACATTTTATAGGAGTAAAATGCCAGAAGTGTGATGCTGAACCCAGATGAGGGATCAAAGTTAAAATGCTGTCCCTTAGGTAGTATTTGCAAAGGAAACTTAAGCAAAAAGGGATTAAAGAATTATAAAGAAATTTCAGGATTACCTACCATGCACATATCACACGTATTGTAGAACAGAAGAAGTTACTAAAGAAAAAGAAATGAAAAAGAAAAATAAATTGAAAGAAAAAGANGCCATGCACATATCACACATATTGTAGAATAGAAGAAGTTACTAAAGAAATGGGAAAGAAAAATAAATTGAAAGAAAAAGAAATGGAAAAAAAGAAAAGAAAAAGAAATGGAAAAGAAAAATAAATTGGAAAAAAAAAAGAAAAAGAAATGGAAAAGAAAAATAAATTGAGAAAAAGAAATGGAAAAATTAAATTTTAAACCAAATTTTTTTAGTCTGTCCTCTTCAGCTGTGCTGCCAGTGATTTGAACAAATGGACAATGTTCATATGCAATAGCAGGGTATGAGGGAAAAAATTAATAGGATTGAATCAAGTGGAAATCTGTTTTAGTTGTGCAAGTTCTGGTAACACAGAATCACAGAATGTCAGGGATTGGAAAGGACTTCAAGAGATGATCTAGTCCCATCTTCTGTTTGAATTATTTTTCCATTCAACACAAGCAAAGCAGCTGAATGTGGATCAGTTGAACACACCTGGCACTTGGCTGTTTACCCAGTTCTAGAGTTTGCAACTTAGCAAGAATCACACTGGTTTTCTGCAGTTTTAACCCACTAATTTTTTTCCAAATTATGAGATGAATTCACCTTCCCTTCAGGCCAGGCATTGCAGTGGAGGGCCAGATTTTTAAGACTAGTTTACTGAATTAGAATTCTCAGCTCTTTCTTCTCTGAGGCTTTTGATTTTTGTTATTTATGGGGTTGGACAAGGCACTGAGCAACCTGGTCTAGTGGGAGGTGTCCCTGCTTATGGCAGGGGGGTTGGAGCTAGATGACTTTTAAGGTCCCTTCCAACCCAAACTATTCTATGATTCTATGAAAATAATGGGCTGCATTCTGTGCCTGATCTTTTCTGGAAATCTACCCTGAGATGCAAATGTAGAGAAGTGATAAATCTGATTTCATGCATAGTTCACTCTTATTTTTCTCTTTATTATATCTGTCTTCTGCAGTTTTGAAACTCTGTGGTAATATATTGCACCCAGTAATACTTGGCAAAAGAAAATATAGAAATAAATGTATTAGTGTTGCCTTTTACATTGCTGCTACTTTCAGTTATTTGCACATCTTTTTCATGTTATTTTTAAAGTAAATATCACAGGTAGGCTAAAACACAGAAGGGACAAACTACAGAATCACAAATTATTTCTTCAGAGCAACTGGCAGACACCAGTAGTGAATATTCATTGGTTTTGGTAAAAATGTTAAACTGTATGGAAAACATAGTAAATAGCTTCAGATTTATTAACTATAGTGGTTGCAATTAGTCATAATTATATAATTATAATTAAATTGGATGCATAACACTGTTTATCAAACAAGGACATAGCAAATTGGCTGGGCTCTGTATGAAATTGAAGTAAAAAAGTGAAGGAGGAAGCTTCATGTAGCACCTGGAGCCCTGTTCAGATTGAAGAGAGTGAGGATCCTCTGGAGAAGCTCCACGTTAGAGACTGTTCCAAAAGCAAAGAAAGCAAACATAAATATTGTAAGAAATATACAGCCACAATAAAAAGGCATGTGCATGAGTGACTGCATGAAGCTGTATGAAATATTTTAGTCCTTGGCAAAATTGTGGGACAGCAACAACACAAATCATTGAATCACGGAATGGTTTGGGTTGGAAGGGACCTCAAAGATCATCTAGTTTCAACCCCCCTGCCATTATGCTTCTTCATTTTACTGTCTTTAGCACATGGTAGGGATTGTAGCTTTTACTGAACTTTTTCACAGCACATGAAGAAACATAGACATTGCACTGGTTCAAAAAAAGAAAAAGGTGGTGACACTTAGGTATTATTTCAATTTTTGAGAGACCTGTTGGTAGGAAGAGTACTTAGTGCCATGTAAACCTGGTATATGGAAAAACTGATACAGGAAATGTACTTATTTTCATAGAATGGTTTGTGTTGGAAAGGAAGTTAAATATCATCTAGTTCCAACCCACCTGCCATGGGCAGGGACACCTCCCACCACACCAGGTTGCTCAATGCCACATCCAGCCTGGCCTTAAACACCTCCAGAGATTGAGGGGGCATCCACAACCTCTCTGGGCAACCTCTTCCTGTATCTNTCCAACAGTTCAATACTTCTTTCAGGCTCCACCTTACTCACTTTTCCTGTCATATTTCAACTGAGTCATTTCTGCAAAAGCTGAATTTCTTTACACCTAGATTCAAAATAGCTGAATTGAGAAGCAGGAAGACTTGGCTTGACCATTTTTTACTCTCCCATGAGAAATTTAGATCCTGAGGTCTGCTGGAAAATGAAAATACCTCACATCTTCCAAATTAAACTTCCAGGGTGGACTTGGGTTCATGCCAGTAAACAGCATCTTCATTGCAATGGTCACTGCAAACATACAGAGCTTACAACCTGTATACAAAATAGCCCCAAGCAGGCAGCAAACACGCAATGGGGCCACACAAGCACAGCTTGGATGGATGTAACCACCAGGAGGGAAGGGAGCATGAACAAGGAGCAAAATCACACAAAATCACAGCAAAATTAACACATTGACTCAGTGGGAATTGTTGCAAATGCCATAATTCACATTGGAGCCTTTTATCTGGGCTTCCAAGAGGAGTAGGAAGGTGAAATAACACCCTTTTAACCTCACCCTACCTCAAACTGTAACCAACACACACCAGGCAGAGGAGAGGACTGAAAATCAAGACTCTCCTTTGGAAGTGCTTTGAATCAATCTTCTTTCCTTTGAATCTTGCTAAAAGCGTGATTATTTATAGCAAAATGTCAGATTAATGATTTTGTTTTGGTTTTTTTAGTAGCAGAGTAAACATGTAAGATGTAAGGCAGTGTGCTGCCAAGATGCTGCATGTATAGATTATTTGAAAACTTGTTTTTCTTTTGTCTCCCTGTATTGAGTCTGCTTTCTGAAGTAATCAATTAGAAGAAAGAAATTATTGAAATAACTGGAGGGAAATTAGCCATGACTTTTTGTTGCTACCTAATTAGATATTTCTGAAGGTCTAATTTATGATGCAAGCACTGCAGAGATGCTTTAATTTGGGCCAGGAGTATTATCTACTCATTTTGGGAAGCACTAAACAGCCAGGTTTGTAGTTGGTGGATGCTCAGACATGACTTTCTGCATGAAAAGATCCCATAACAACAGCAAACACTTCTGTAGGAAGCCAGGGAGCTGTGCAGAAGGGTCCCTGGTCAAGCAGCCCTCTCCCAGGCATCAGAAGGAATCACAGCATGATAGAGGTTGGAAGGGACCTCTGGAAATCATCTTGTCCAACCCTCTTTCCAGTGCAGGGTCACCTACAGCAGGTGGCACAGGAAAGTGCCCAGGAGGATTTTGAGTCTTCAGAGATAAAGACTCCACCACCTCACTAGGCAGCCTGTTCCAGTGCTCTGTCACCAAACAAGGATTTCCAGGGCCAAGAATGAGAAGCAGGGCAGTGAATCATGCTTGAAAATTCAGTTCAGTTCAGAGGACAGTTCTCTTGGAATCATGAAATGGTTTGGGT
>VZTY01021828.1:0-36789 GCA_013400935.1 Turnix velox
ATATAATATTATATAATATTATACATCAGACCTTTTTAGAGGTATCTTTCCTCATTAAAAATAATTCTGAACCAATAAAATTTCTCAGCTAATTCAAGTCATAATCTTCAGTTTCCATTTTATTGTATGTCTTTGATTCCTTCTAAACCAGCTTCAGCAAGTGCCACGTGTAGTAGGCTCCTTCACAAATGGTTTGGGTTAGAAAGGACCTTATAGATCATCTAGTTCAAATCCCCTGATCCAAATTTTTATTTGGTACATTAGAGCAATTGAATGAAAAGCCCAAGAACATGCTGATGGTTGGACTTGATGATCTGAAAGGTCCCTTCCAACCTAGGTGACTATGACTATGACTATGACTACAAGGAAGTAGTAAGTTTATAAGGCTCATCAGTGCCATCTAATAAGCATTCGTAAACTCTGAACTGCCTGCCAAACCAATCACTTTCTATTAAATGCATTTTTTCCATATACATAAAAAGAAAGAGAACTAGTAGCAGAGAGCAATGTGTGAATGCTCCTTCTCATATGATCAGAAGGATAATGCCACATATCACGTGAGGAATATAAAGAGGTAATTCCCACTCTCCTTAAAAAAAAGGTTACAAAAAAATAAAAAAATCGATGTTTTTTTGTCACAGACAATGTCAGAGTCCAAATTTCCCTCCAGGGCATTTTAAACATGTTTCAGCTCACCGTAGTTAGATCAAAGCACTAACCAGGGTGTCAGTGACCCACTCACTTTAAAGGAATTTGCCAAGCTTC
Source organism: Turnix velox (assembly GCA_013400935.1). Taxonomy (NCBI): domain Eukaryota; kingdom Metazoa; phylum Chordata; class Aves; order Charadriiformes; family Turnicidae; genus Turnix; species Turnix velox. Next base: position 766 of record VZTY01021828.1, read on the forward strand.
AAAGTACATGCCACCAACACAGAGATGATTGACAATGCAAGGGGGATGACTTCAGGTGAAAAAAGCTTTCTTCCACTTTTACAGGCAAGGCTACCTCTCTACATTCATAACCACAGTCAGAGCTACATGTCTGTCACTACTACCCTTGGATGTACCAAAGGAGCTCAGACATGATGACCCAGATCCTCCAGAGCACTGGCTGATCAAGGCATGTCATGGTCTACACTCCAACAAGCAAGAAGGATAAACACAGCTTCCCTAGTCACCTTCTGACTTAGAAAAATATGGCAAATGAAAAAAAAAAAACCTACAAAAGGTGATATATTCTCTCTGGACAGATTAGCTGCAAGAGGAGGTCAGCCTGAAATCATGGAATCAAAGAATGCAGTGAGTTGGAAGGAACCTTCAAAGGTCATCTAGTCCATCCCCCATGTAATGAGCAGGGACATTGTGCATTAGGACAAGCTGCTCTGAACCTCATCATGCCTAGCCTTGAACATCTCTAGAGATGGGCCTCTACCACCTCTCTGGGCAATCTGCTCCAGTGACTCACCTCCCTTAGGGTGAAGAATGTAATGAAGCAGCCACCATGTTCACCATTGCCAGAGAGAAGTAAATCCAAAATGAAACATTTGAGATCTACATGGCAATTCCTTTTGGACAAAGGCTTCCCACCCCATGTGAAATTTTCATGACATGCTCACCAATCCAACTTTTTGACTAAGTTATAAGCAAAGTCTGTTAAAACCTGACACATGGGGGAAAAAAAAGCAGGAAACTCCCTTAATTTGCAAATCCAGGGATACAGGCAGAGTGTTCTCTGATGTCCCTGCAGACAAATCAGCAGACATCCCCTGGGCTTTTCCAAGCCTTTGAGGCTGTGCAGTCAAGTGTAGATACTGTCTATGAGCCTCTGTCATTGCTTTAGCTTCTCTCTTTGAAGGTGTCTATAGATTTGGGGCCCCTCTGCCAATACAGCACAGTTTCAGCAAAAGCTCTGGGGGAGGCTTAAGACCAGGATAAACAACTTATTATAGTTAATGATTTTCTCAGCCTTTCAACCAGTGCAATCCCAGTCACCCAAAGGCAGGGCTGGGAGTCTCAGCATTAGCACAGGAATGATAGAAAGTGCTTTTCAAGGTCTATCTTCCTGTTAATACTGGATTACTTTATATTTCATCATAAAAATGTCCCAATGGCAGTTAAACAAGCCAAGGCTTGATTCACAGACCTGCCTTGTTACTGATGCAGCTGAGGTCAAGAACTGCAAATAGCATGGATAATTAGAAAGGGAAGTGCGTGCTGCTGAGCAAACACATCAGCCAAGGGAAGATTTTCTGCTCTGGAAAGGGAAAGAAAATGCATTTACAGAACTACCTGGGCATCTTTTCTTTGTGTTGGTTAGAAAAAGCACCCACTGAAATGGCCTGGGATGCTTACAAATACACCACAATATCAGCCTGGATTCATTGCAGTAGCTCTTTTGGGGTTGGAATGTATCTGAAAGAACAAATTCACCAGTGGGATAACACAATGTAAGCAGCCTTTTGCGGAGCTGGACCCTTATTTCCTTGGAAAAGGAAATCAGGGACAATCCTTAGGGACTAACAGATGACATTCACTGCTGGAAGAAATGAAGAGGAAGGCATCACAGCAAGCAGAGCTGTGCACAGCTCCCACCAGCAGAAAACACCAAGTTTCTGTCCATTACAACCTGGAAAGCAAAGCATGAACACCTCCCAACTAGAGAAATTCAGCTGTCCTGTCTGCTGGCAGAGAAATGTTTACTTTGCCCCAGAAGCAAAATATAGAGAGCCTTTTGTTCAGCTTTCCTTCTCTATGAGGTTGGTTTTTTGTTTTGGTTTGGTTTGGTTTTTTTCATTTTTCCTGTTTCATCTCATGATTTGGCTAAATTTTGTGTTTCACTTGCTTCTCAAAAGCTGGTGAGAGATCACCAGTTTTGGGTACACCTTTGTGCCTAAGGATGTGGCAGGCAAAGAGTCCATTCATGCTTTTAGAAGATGCTGTGCATGTGTGGACATCAGGCAGCACGCAGATGATTCAGAAGACATACAATCCACATAATTCATCTTGTCAGGAGAGTAATGCTATGCCATTGACAAAACCCCTACGTAAACACCCAGCTGGTAATATGATTATGCCCTGAGGAAAAAGAGATTGATGGTCTTGGTGATTTTACTGTGCTATTACAGCAGAAGCCATCTTTGTCCATGTATTTCCTCTAATCCTTTCCTGCAAAATCACTAAACACCATCTCCCTATAAAAGTGAGCTCTACAAGTTAATAACACGCCACAGAAAGGGAAAACTAAAACCAATGTTAAGCCTGAAGCCACAGCCCTTTTGCTCACTAATGAAACTACAGATACCAGAGATATTTTTAAGATGCCTTTGAGCCTTGTTATAATCCACAAATGAAAGTTTAGCCACGATAGGATGACACAGAATGTTATGGAAAATTTGAAACTGCAGTTTCCTCATAGCATGATTATATATGTCCAAAGAGCCAATACAAAAAGTCTCACCTGACATAAAGCAAGATTTAAACAAATATTCCTCCGTGTTGTAATCCCTGGAACAAAACTTATTAGTGAATTTAAATTAATTCTGCTCCAGGCATTATGATACACTATCAGTTACTCCTTTATCTCTCCTGGGAAATATTTCGCCATGGCTGTCAGTCAACTGTTTGAATGCTCAGAGTTTACCAGCTGCATAACACATATTGATTTTTGATGAATGACATCTCTCTCTGGGCCATTATGGTTTTGTTTTCAAACCTTATTTAATTGTTCGCCCATTTTTTTCCGGCGGAATCAAATGCAAAGTGTTTATTCTCCAAAGGCTGTAAACAGAGATCTCAGGTCTAGTTTCTATGACAACCTCACTTGATACAGCAAACCTAGATTATCTCTAATGACAGACATGAAGTTTAAATTGCACATTCTGCACAAACAGTGCACTGTTGACCTTTTATTGAAAAATGGAGTACAGTGTGATTAGCATAATGTGCCATGTGAAAGAGAAAATTGTGGAATAATGCAGATTGTTCTCTAATCACAACTACGGTGCTAATCTCCAGCAAACTGTTTGGCAGAAGAGGAAGCTTTAAAAATTAAGATTTTTTTTTTCATATCCTGATAGATAGTAACGCTAGCACATTAAATAGTTCTCAGATAACACTTGCTGCTTCTGCTGGTTTTTCTCCCATTGCAGTTTTTAACAGTAAAATTGGACAGGGTTATGTAGAAATACAGCAGAAAAAAAACATCCCAACTATGAGAACTATTTTTAAACCTCCTGAAGGCATTTTCTTTTCCCTCATGCTTACAAATTCGTTTAGAAGCAGGAGCCAAAAGACATAGTGCTTTCTGTCAGGTGCTGTCATCCAAAACCTGCGTGTTTCCCTAAGAGGAAAATTTGCATGTATGCTAGTGAATAAACCCCAGCTCATTTACAGAGGCAGAGAGGCTGCGGGAGACATTCTGCTTTACAAGAGCAGAGATGGAAAACATCTCGCCTTCCTAAACAGCAAGTTTCAGCAGGCTTTGATTTTGCCAGCTACAATTTGTTGCTGCTCCCAGAGACATCTGCAGCAGTTTCCAAAATGCTAATGCTTTGAGGAGTTTGGGGTATGGATTGAGGTTCCCATGAGAGTTGAGAGAGTCTCATGGTGCTTTAAGGGGACAGCAAGCTGCCAAGTCTCTCCTTCCCCCTGTAATGGGTTTATGCCATTAATTCCTTTCAGCTTTCATGAAACAATAGGAAATATTTCCAATTACTGAATGAGATTTCAGCTCGCTTGTATTCAAGATAATCAATGAAGAAGAGAGAACCAACCAACCAAAACCAGAATTAATACAGAAATTCAGTTACAAATAGTAGAACTGATGAGTCGAGAAGCTGGAGATAAAGCAGAGACTTTTATTTCAGCAGTGCTCAAAAATAATGTGTGAGTGACTATTATCCTCCTGTCTATGTCTAAAAATAAAATTTTAAAGTGGCATTAGCTGTTTCTAGTGAGCACCAATAAGGGGAAAAGATAAAAGCAGCTCTCCATTGCATAGTAGGAAGCCTTGGATTGTCTGTGGCTGATCATAAAAACTGAAAAATCATAGGTATTTATATTGCCCCTCTTTCTTCCAGAGGAAGACATTCAGCAACCAGATCTTATTAGCATCACATCAAAGTGGTCTCTCCATCCCTCCTCATTCAGCAAACAAGCTAACTCTGTTATTTTCAGGTGCTTGTCTAGAGAATAATGCCATTAGAGGAAACCTCATTCTCTCTCTCTAATGGGTTTATGCCATTAATAGTGTCAGCTGAGTTGCTTTTAACCAGCAGTTAAGGCAGCAGAAATTAAAAATTATTTTTTTTTAGCAAAGGCAGATCTCAGTGCACTCCCATTCTAAGCAACTATTCACCACCACCTCCATTCTCTGCAAGAGGTCTCTCTCTCTGGGTTTCAGGATTTTTTTTTCCATTTGGCAGTATTATATTTTTCTTAATAAGCACTGTCTTCCACTCCAGCAGCTGAAAGGAAGGGAATCAATTCATGTAAAGGGATCTCTACTTGTTTTCACATGGAGCTATTACACTTGTAAATGTAATCCTGTCATTTGATATGGAAGATAGGGAACTGTGTGTTTGGTAAGGCAGCATGTCCCAGGATTAGGTGTTTCTAATCCCTGCAGCTCTGCCCAAACTTGTCCACTCATAAGAGTGACTATAAAACCCCAGTGTCTCTTATGATGGCAGTGAGCATCTATGGTGGGTTTTAGGGCAAAAGTTATATTAAACAGCTGTTCAATGCTAGCATATATTTTGTGTATTTTATAAATCTTTACCAAAAATAAAGAATTTTTTTTAAAAAATCAAGGTAAATATTGACAATAAAAAAGGCAGCAGAAGCCAAGAAGTCTGAGCAGTAACTTTATGAGCAGTCTCCCTATCAGTATGTCCAAACACAAATAAATGAGTGCTTTTAAAGACATTGTAAATTATCAACCTGTTTAAACAGAGACTCTCACCACGAGCCTCTCTGACAGGCTCAAGCATTCCCTGAATGTTCACTTCCACAGGTCAGGAGAAAGTCATCATTTCCCTGTGCTTCTACAACATTTCTTCATTTTTCCCCTTGTAATATTTTGAGTTAGGAGCCTGGTTAATTTTGGTACCTCTAGTTAATTCTTGTCCCACATCTCACATCTCCTCCAGGCACACTTTGATTAGCTCTAGTCTGCTTCTACAAATATTTAAAACCAGCAAGACAAACCAAGCATAACAATTCCAGAAATGAAGCACCTCCCACAGAAGCTGATGTTTACTCAAAGTGGAGTAAGAAAACTCCCACAGCTCTCTCCTCCAGGCAGCTTCTTCTCTTTCTCTGAGATGGCATCTGATGACAACTTGGATCATAAGGGACAAAAAGCCAAATTTCCTGCCAGCTCTGCCTTCCCATCTTCAACCATCTCTTGTTCTGACCTACTGAGTTCATCAACCATTAGAGTTCACCATCCTGGAAGGGGTGCAGCTCCTGTAGGCTCAATGCAGTCACAGACTTTGGGATGATGAAGGTGCACATATCAGTCTCATGCTCATCATACAAAAGAATCTGGACTCCAAACCAGATACAGACATGATCAGCACTATGCCAGGGCTGACCTTTGAGCAGGCATCACCTTCCCCATGTCTACATCAGAGCTGGGATTAGGCTACCCTGACAAAGGGAATGAAAGAGTTCAATTGGGCAAGCAAAATTAACAGGCAGGCCTAATTATTATCCCCATCAAAGTAAGGCAGGTTGGTAAGAACACTGAGAGTTCATGCTAGCTGATACAATCGCCTTCCTGCAACAAGCAAACATCTCCTACAAAAAGTCAGACAACTGAAATACTACTTGTTTTGAAGTGAACTTTTAGCTCCACAGCTCAGCCAAGCATTCACTGGGTTGTTTTTTTTTCTCTGAAACATAAGCAGCTTCATGAGATGCCAGACAGCTGGGAGAGCACTCCAGACTAGAAGCTAAAAGACACTATTGTCTGGGGACTGCCACAGTCATTGTTCCTACCTGTACACATCCCACCATATCTTCAAGGCTGACAAAGCAGTCACAGATAGCTCTTCCACTCACTCTTGCTCATACTGTGAATCAAAGCTGGAAGAAAGCAGCAGAAATGAAACATAAAATGCTCAGCTGCTGCTGGAAAGATCAGAACCAGCAGCCTCAAACACACACAGGACTCTTGTACACCTTTACCCACAGCTTTGTAGGCACAAGTAGCTCACCCTGCAGGTGAAACTGGTTTGGCATTCACTTAAGGGATGTATAATCCTCTTCCCTGCTCAGTAAACTACCAGAACCCCAAAGGGGTGCTAAGCCTTTAGCTCTTCCATATGGCTGCTCTTTACCATGTCTCTTAGCACAGAGAAGAGCTGGGGTGCTCAGGTGGCATCTGAATGTTTCTGGGGCTCTGAAATAAAATATCCTGCAATTTGGGCTCTGTAGTTAATATGCACTTTCACTTTATCAATGATTCATTATCACCTATCTATACTTCACAATCATTTGTTCTTTAATCTGAGTGCAAAGTAGATTTTTATGTAAAAATTGGATTGATGTTTATAAAATATTTTGAAAGTTACTTAAACTTCTGAGAAAAAGACATCTGTAAAAAAAGTCTTAAAGCTTTCTGAAGACCTTCTGCTTCCACCATTTGTTGTTCAAATACTCTTTGTAATAACTGAGAACTATTCAGGATCTTCATCCTCTGGGATGAATGTAATGGATTGAGAGATGCTGGGAGTCTATTGTCCAATCCATAGAGGAAATTCTTAACTGGGACAAGAGAAACATGAGGGTAAGGTTTTAAAAAAAAAAACAAAACAACAATCCTCAAAGTTTTCAGAGAGGGGAGTCTCCTTCTCTGGAGATATTAAAAACTCACATGGATGGATGCCCCCTCTCTGGAGGTTTTTAAGGCCAGGCTGGACAAGGCACTGAGCAATCTGATTTAGTGGGAGGTCTCCCTGCCTATGGCAGGGGGCTGGAACTTGATGATCTTTAAAGGTCCCTTCCAACCCAAACTATTCTATGATTCTAAGATTCTATGATTCTAACTTGCCCTAGATGATCCTGCTTTGGCAGGGGAGATAGGATTAGAGGATCCCTTCCACCCCCTGCCATTCTGTCATTCATCTGTTCCAGCCCCTTTCCTGTTTTCCAGCAGGGCAGTGAGCTGATGCAACACCATAAGAGAATAAGGAAAGTGAATACCATGAGTGAATGTGAGCAGACAGACCAGTTTCAAAATGTCTTGCAGTTAGAGTGGCTTCCTGCTATACTGACAGGCTGTATCAGAATTAGAGAATTATATTATTAATCAGAATCTGTGAAAAATAAGATGAGACTCCAACTGCCAGGCATGATAGGAATGTTAGGCAAAGGTGTCTGTAAACTTCTGCTGACCCCTTACAGCAAGCAGGTCGAGAGCTCTTTCATTAATGCTAATGCTTTTCATATTAGTGCTTCACATAAAGAAATCCTGCTGACTGCTGGGGTCAGGGAGTTCACAAGATGCGTTGGCCACATCAGCAATACTCTGATGATTGTTTCTGACACGACCCCACAGCTAATGAAGGGCTATTTGTGAGGGAATTGCTTTTCATGCAGAAAGAGGTTCGTGATGAAGATATAAAACACATCTGGAGTAGGGCAGGCTGCTTCTTTCACGATGCAGTAATGAAAAAGCCCACCATCTCACTGAGAGACAGTGTATCTGTGCAAGGAATGCACACCCAACCCATTCTTGTCACTAAATTTTCCCACACACAACATGTTCCTTCCACTCCTCATTGCTAAATGACCAAACATCCCTTTATTTGTGACTCCCACATCAAGCACTACACCTGTAAAACCAGACATTTTGAAGCTCAGCATTTCTCAGTCTAATACATCTCCTGCCTGTCTCTCATTTGGGGCCCTTGTCAATAGGGCTTTGTAAAGGATCAAAGGCTCACATGCACTGCAGGCTCACAGGGACAGCAGCAGCAACAAGCAGTACAAAGGGCTAACCAAGTAGTCCCAATCTTTTGTGGTGCCTCTTGTGCTGCTGAAGGTTTTTTAGCCTGTAGTTCAAGCCACTGTGCAGAAAGGATCTCAGGAGCAGGGACTGCAGAGTGACAGAACAATAAAACCCCTTAGCAGTAGGGTGGAGTTTTCAATAGGAAGTTGTCTGAGATCTGTTCTGTGGTCTTCCACTAAGATACCATAAATTAGCCAATGTGTTAACCTTGCAGTATAATCCCTCATTAGGCAAGGTTTCCACCTCCTTTGGCTGAGTTCAGTTCCTGTGCTCTCCCAGCCATGAACCTACCACAGAATCATAGGAGGGAAGTCTACAGGGGAATTTAGGTGGTCATCCACAAAGGGAAATTAACTCTGGCCCACTGACAGGTATGTCTCTAACACCCTATGGAGACTCCCAAGAAACTGGGCCTGAGAAACCACTTTTCCTTTTTTTTAAAGAAATGTGGTTTCTATTACTGTGTCTTCCCAGGATCTCAGAAACATCCTCTACTTGATGTAAATTATGCTCTTCTGTGATAGCCTGGAGGCTCTCTTCCCTAACAGATAGCACCTTATCTGTTTATAAAAGACCTCCACAGACTTGCATGTTTAATTTGTTGGTGAAAAATGGTTTCATTACCTAATAGGAGGGGCAACATTTATTATGTGGGACATGAATTATAGGATTTTTAATCATTTGCAGCCCGATGAGAGCATCATGTATGAGTATATGAGTATTACAAGATTTTGAGGAAGATGGGAGTGCAAGCAAATAGACAGAATCAAGCACAAATTGTAAAGAGGTCATAAGAAAGGAACAGTCATGCAAAGAGTATTTCACTTCATCACCTTGAGGAAGAAAAGAATTCCGTTGTATGAAAAATGTCAGATATTCCTTTTCACCCCTGTGGCAATGAGACAGCATCTTTCTCAGCAAGATTCTTCTGTTGAAACCATTGTCCTTTGCATAAACATGATGCAATATCAAGCAAGGAACAGCAGGAAGATTCAGGTATCCCTCCCTGCAGGTAGAAGCAGAGCTTTTAGCCTTGATGAGCCATTGCTCTGTGGCAGGAATACATTTAGAGTATTCTCAACCTCTTCTTTTAGCTTCTCTCTCAAGTAAGGGATTGAGGCAACAGTTCCCAGCTGGATTATTGCTGCTGTGATGGAGAACAGAACTCCAAAAGGCATCAGAGGATACAAGCAAAGAAGGTCAATGAGGTCAGTCTTCAGTTACAGCATTTTCCCTGCTTTCTCTCATGGAATTGGAGTTTCTTTTCACAGAACAAGGGGCAAAACTTCTTTCTGTCAATGGCTGTAGTTCAGGTCACAGCCACCAGCATGGATGGTGTAAATCAGAAGGACATGTACCATACCTCTTGAGATAAACCAGTTACAGCCAACAAAGTGCAAAAGTTTTAAATAAGAGCTGGGCTGCAGCTTTAATCTAGGGTTGGCACAGAAAAAAAAAAACAAGAGTCCCTGTGTCCAAAAGCTTATCTGTTTCATTCAGCTGTATCAGCTGGTCTAATAAGAGATATCTCTCCTTACAGCTCTCACCATGGAAATGGGAGTCATTTATCAAGGAGGACTTTTCCCTGAACTACCTTGACCTTCTCTGTTGATGCTGCTTTTTCACTGTGATTTTTTACACATTTAGGGCATAGTTACACATTCTAGCTTTAAATGCAGTAAGAGCTTACATGCCCTATATAATAATGGGACCCCAAATGCAGTTGCATTAAGCTGTTCGAGTCTTCCAGTTAGATGCTATTATAGAATTTACATCCATTATTTCTAGTTCTCCCATCTCATATTTTATTAAAAATTCCTACCCCAGCCTTTCTGTAGCCCCCTTCAGGTATTGAGAAGTTACTATGAGGTTCCCCTTGAGCCTTCTCTTCACCAAGCTGAACAACCCCAACTCCTTCAGCCTGTCTTCATAAGGCAGTTGCTCCAGCCCTTTGATCATCTTCGTGGCCCTCCTCTATTTCTATATCTTGCAGTATCCTAAGTACTTACCCTCAGCATGTATTTCTATATGTAGGCTTAACTATGGAGATAAGTGGATTTATATTGATTTCAGTGTTGTCACAACACATGCCAATATGTACACTTGAAGCTTATTCAATAAACTTCAAATTATATATATTTTTTTTAAGGGTGCTAATAGCCCCGTTTGATGTGGTAATTATTGATATTGGCTTCCTGTAGAAAGAGTACTCAAAGTACCAGCTAATTTCATGTGGAAAACAGCTGTCACACAGTAATGACATTAAAAGTCACTAAGCTGATCTGCATTCAAAGCCATGCCATAGAGGTGAAAGGGCCTGTAGCCAATTATTACTCCTCCGAGCCAGACAGTCCCCAAACACAAGCAACATATGCAGATCCATCCTTCCTTGTCTTTAATTAGATCCTGCCTACCCTCTGTAGCAACAGCAGTGTGAGTGAGGAGGGCACGTGTTAGGTAGTGGGGAAAGAATCACAAAGAGATCCCGACGTGCACTGTCTGGCATATCCTGCTCACACCTGCACACTGCACATGGAAGGAAAACCAGCAGCAAGAGGTGATTTTTGTAGTGTCCATACAGCAAAACATGTAACTTTTGTGGAGTTAATGAGAACATGGCACCCTGTGAAGAACAGAATCATAGAATCATAGACTGCATTGAGTTGGAAGGGACCTTCAAAGACCATCTAGTCCAACGCCCTTGCAGTGAGCTCAGAGCCTTGTCAAGCCTGGCCTTGAATGTCTCCAGAGATGGAGACTCCATCACCTCTCTAGGCAACCTGTACCAGTGTCTCATCACCACCATAGTGGAGAATTTCTTCCTTATCTCTGAAGTCTCTCCATTGCAATGACCATATCAAAGACAGCTTAGTGGTGACTGTTCCTTCTGGTAGTTGTGGGTACTCAAGGAACACAGTTTTTGAGGAAAAAAGTTTAAAATCATCACTGACACAAGCCAGTACTACTCTGTCAGTTGACTCCACACCAACTGCTGCCTGTTCACCAACCTACTTATTTGGCAGAACTTGGGTTTCTAAGGTGCAATTGATACAAAGTGTGGCCAAGCACCAGTCAAAGTCTTGAAAGCCAATTAATTCTGTGCAGATATGGAAGCAGAATAGTCGTATATTAGTCCAGGGATCATAAACTTCTCAGCACTAGAAAGTACCTCTAAAAAGGAGACAGCCCACTGGGATCAGCAGATAAGAAGCACAAGATCAAACCAACACACTGAGTCATGCACAGAGTCATTCTCATAAGAATCTTCCCCCTTCTTTACAGTACACTGACTTCAACACTTACTCACTAACAGATTAAGTATTTCATTTCTGAGTTTTGAAGGCTGCAAATTAAAACAGCATCAAAAAGGAGAGGAACTGTAGCATAAATAATCATAGCTGCATCCACAAACTGCAGTTAATCACCAATCTTTTAATGCTTTGAGTCAGAGCCTACAAATGGGTATTTTTCTGCATGAAACTTAATATGAATTAAAAAATAAAAAGCACTGCCTAAGAGTTTCCAAAATGATCCTATGAATTTATTGCCAATGAGTCAAGAATGACCAACACATAAAGAATATGCAGTAGGTGAAATCTTCTGTGTTTTCCTTCTGAAAAAAAAAATGGAGGAGATCTCAGAGCACAGAGAAACTAATGGAGTGCACAGAGCAGCAAAGGGAGGGTCTGACACCATGCCCCTGGAGCTCTGGCTCAGACTAATGAATTATCTCTGCTTGGTTAAATCTCTGGCATTACTAATCAGACAAGAAGCATAAAACGGAAAGTTCATTAGCAAGATCATAAAAGAGTCATACTGACAAAGATCATTCCACTCAGCAGAAGGAAGGTCAGTTGCAGGCATCAGGAAACCACTTTTTTTTTAAAGGAAAACAAGTTAAAAAGTAAACTCAGAGTCAAGGAGCCTGCACCAGAGTTTGTATGTGATGTTCTGCTTTATTTTTAGAATTTTAACAGGGAAATGTTTCTTTTGATGGTGGATAAGCTTGTTCTTTAAGCAACATCACCCTAGCTCAGGGTAAGCTGGATAATATCAGCTTTCCCCCACAGCTCATACATTTACCTCCACCCAGCCCCAGCCAGGCCACAGCTCCTCTGCAGAGAATGTTTCCAGCACAAGTCACAAGACGGGTCTCAGAAGCAGCATTTGCTAATTGTGTCAAATTACGTGTGAAGGGTTTACAATATGGATCACTGCTCACTTGGGATTTAAAAGAGATCACTAAAGTAATTTGAAGACTTCGAGATAATTCAGAAACCTCATTCCCAGAGGTTACTAAAGGCTTTGTCCCCTTATTACTACTACAGCCGTGCTTCTGGGGGTTGGATTTATTTCTTCAGGGGTAGAGGAGGGAGAGGAGGAGAAGCAGTGGTAGGGGTTTTATTAGAATAATTAGGAGGAAAAAAGCACAGTGCTTTTCCATATTCAGCCTGTTTTCCTAAAGAAATGAGGAATATTAAGGGTAGGACTATTTAACAGGGTACAGGATGGCAGGACTAGGAGTAATGGATGCAAACTGGAAGAGGGGAGATTTAGTCTGGATATAAAAAGAAGATTTTACTGTGAGGTTGGTGAGACACTGGAACAGGTTGTCCAGAGAGGTTGTGGATGCCCCCTCAATCCCTGGAGGTGTTTAAGGCCAGGCTGGATGAGGCACTGGGCAACCTGGTGTAGTGGGAGGTGAACCTGCCTATAGCAGGGGGGTTGGAACCAGATAATCTTTACGGTCCCTTACAACCCAAACAATTGTATGATTCTATATGCACCATTTTCAATTTTGAGGCCACTAGGTTATTTCCATCACATTTGAGAGAAGAGCAGAGGCAAAGGAATTCTTACACATCTCATGAACTTTAATGAAGCAGCGAAAAAGGAGCAAAGACATTATTGCTGCCTCTCAGGAAAACAATACAACCTGAGCTCAGTCATGAATGGAAACTGCAGACAGCTCAGTTAGGAAGGCTGCAAAACCAGGGAAAAAAATCCATCTGTACCTTTTTGACCCTTGAATAACCCCTACAAAGGACACAAACCTGCAGGAAATTCAGTTGCAGTCCTGATGTGTGCAAGCAACTTCTAATCTGACACCTTTACCTAGAGATGCTCCGTCAGCTGAAGCAGCTAACTCCCAGCAAGCATTTTCTTCTCCAAAGCAAATGTGTCAGCCAAAATGGACTGAGGCACAGAGGAAATTAAGACGTTTGTGTTCATTTGTTTCTACACAAGCCAGCAATCAAGAAAAAAGCCACTAGTCAAGGTTTTTCTGCTTCATCCTTCCTGCCTCAGCCCCAACACTTTGCTGCTGCTGCTTGGTGGGAGCAGGTTAGTTGCATCCTCACCAAGGGCACAGCTGCATCCTGGCAGCCCCAAGCACTGGTTGCCAGCACAAGGGGAGCTCCTGTACCCCAAAAAAATCACAATAAAAAAAGGAAGAATCTCACAAAAGAAAGAAATATAGATTTTTCTCACATTGCTCAATGAAGCCAGCATGAAGACATTTCAAACTTGCAACTGTCACCACAGCCAGGTTGAGGTAGGACACCAAGCACCTTGCCAGATGGCACTGTCCCTGTACAGCTGAGCTAAGTTGAGTTCTTCTTACTTATTCCCTTCAAAAAAACAGCACCCTGCCTCCCTACCCTATAAATAACTGTCACAATACACATTATGAAGAAAATAATAACTAAATGTGAATGTTTTCTAAGCACCCTGCTCCATGCAGGATTAACCTGGGCAAGATCTGCTTTGGAGAAAGGTCCTTTATGTTTTTCCATGTCCCACCTAAATTGCAGTGGGGAAAAATGTCCCTGACCACAAAAGATCCTGGCAATTTTACAGCTAGGACACATAACACAATAACCATTTAGCCAGATTAAAGCATACTGAGAGCTGCATCAAATATTGTTTAGGGCACATAAAAACTGCTTTAATATTTAAATGTATCCCATGGCTGGGCTCTTTAGATTTGCTAGATTCACTGGGGCTGCACAGCTATTAGCTTCTACATTTCATCTTCAATTCCTCCTCACAGTAGGAGAAACATAAAAATGAGGGTCACTGCTTGGTCATTTCATTACCCCTGGCAGAGAAATGTGCTCTGCTCAAATGAGGGAATATTTCAGATGTAGATTGTTGTAACATTGGTGTGACAAAATAAAACCAGAGTTAAAAAATAATAATGACATTATAATGGCTATTTTGTAGGATAACATTAAAATAAGATGCAACGTAGCAATGGTCCCCTTATCAAAGGACCTGGTGTATTTCACTGTCATCATTTAAAAGGTCCATTAGCAGGAACCCTCAGAATGTATGGCTCAAGGTCACAACCAAACTAAGCAAGACTGAGCAGTAGTAATTCAAAAACATTAAACTGTTTATGGTTAGAAGTCCAATAAATAAATCCTCAATGCACACACACAAATCTTAGCAGCAGACTCCTCTACCAGGAGTCTCCTTTTATTTCTCCCAAAACAGAACCTCGTTGAAAGAATAATCTGCTTAAACCCAGAAATGGATTAGATGAAATGTCACTTTGGGAGACGTGTGACTTCCTGCCACAGACAAGGATTAAGCTGCACAAACACAAACAGTGAGTTTACCCAAAGTGCAGAGGACCTGACAGATGAAGCGATGGGTAAGATCCAGGCAAGTGACACAGGCTGACACATACATGGACCCTCTGCTGTCACATTACCTGGGGACAACTCATGTTGGGCAGGGGGAGCAGATCAATACTAGTCTCGAGGAGGAGATTAAGTGCAGAAGAAAGAGGAATACAATGCTATTTATTAAGCATGACTGTGAGAAAAAAATTAATCGTCTTTCTAGCCCTTAGCTCTGTTTGCACTGTCTAAAGCATGACGTTTAGCCCACCTCAATGAAAGGGACTTTATGTTCAATCATACTCTTCTCCTGCCAAAAAATATTCATCCTCTGCTTTACCAACTTTAAATGAAGATGAGAATGCACTACTTCTTTGCAATGACAGTGTCCACTCCTAACAATGAATGAGACCACAAGGCTATTCCTCCACAGACACTCTGGTCTGACCATGATCTTTCTTAGATCCTCAGACTGGTCATTTCACTGGTCTTGTTAGATCAGGACATGTAGAATCACAGAGTTGGAAGGGACCTTGAAAAGCCAACTAGTCTAACTCCTCTGCACTGAGCAAGGATATCTTGCACCAGATCAGGTTACTCAGAGCCTCATCAAGCCTGGCCTGGAATGTCTCCAGGGATGGGGCCTCCATCACCTCTCTGGTCAACCTCTGCCAATGCCATGTCTTGTGATGATCATACCAGAAATTCCTGTGTTTAAGAATAACTGAGGTTGGGCATATTCAATGTAATCAAACTGACAAAAATGTGGAAAAATTGATTTAGGTGGTTTTTGATGATGAATGTTTTGTTATATTTAGACACATACACCAAAAGCTTCTCCTATGAGCAACAATCCCTGTAATAGACTCCAATGCAGAGTCATAGGAACTAAAGCACAGGAGAATATCAACAAACACAAGAAATCTTTTCCAGTCTTATTGTTCCTGCCTGAAAACCATTTTCCTAAACCTCCCAGATTAACAACTCTCACTCTCATAAGCCTTATAAAAATGCTAGAAATGGAAACAAGATTCACATTAACACAAACAAGCAATCAATCACAGAAACTGATTCCCGGGGAGGGATAAATGCATGAAGTAGACTCTGTTACCACCTGTAAATGGCATTCAGCTTTCAGGTAAGTCACACATCTTGCTGACAGCATGTTTTATTGATGTCACAGTGATCTTGTATTTCATTTCCTAGCAAGAATGATGCAAGGGAACAGGCTTTTGCAAGCACTTGCACTGAGGCTTTGCATCTGGCCACACTCAACAGCCATTTGAAGGCTGTAAGTGCCAGGAGAACAGCAGCACACCTCTCTAGAAATTTAATCCATGGCAGAAGCTGAATGAACATCCAACAAACTACAAGTTACATATGAGGAAGAATATTATTCTGCTAGCAGTTAGGTCTCAGCCCCACAGTAAATACATTGCAAAGAAATACAGCTTTGTCTAATGACTATCAGTTGGCCAAAAAGAGCTCAGGGATATGTGACACAGGCAGAAATAATGCCCCATACATCTTGATTTAGATCTGCTGGAAGCATTTCCTCTGATATGGCTTTGTTGTTAGCCACTAAAATCTTTCATGACAGCAGCCTTCAGCTTTCATGCTAGCAGTAGCACTGCTAGCACAGCCAAACCTCTTCGTCCTGGTGGGTCATTTAATCAGGGAGCACATCTTCCCCACATACAGGATATGATTCAAAAGTGACATAATGCACATTCATCCCAATTTCTCAATAACCCCTTTTCACCACTTGTGGAAATGCTTTGGCCATAAAACGTAATGACATTATTGCAGTAAAGTAATTTTCAAGTTAAGAGACTGGCTCTCTGTCTCTGGGACCCCAGCAATAGTTAGCCTCCATCATGGCAAATAAAAAAAAACTCCAGTTTTGTCTCATGTTTGATCAAAAGGGGGGTAAAAGCTGAGTTTAATGATCTCATTTACAAAGGGCCAACCAGGTCTCCACTTAAATAAATGTAAGCTTTTTGCCTTTAAAGGCAATTGGACAGGACCCTAAAAATGTAGGACCTCTCTTTTCACACTCACTTCTTAAACTGTTCTTTCCAGGATTATTTGTCAAGTCCCTCATGGTGGCAATTTCTCCTTGTTCTACAGGTTCTCCAGGCAATTCAGATGTGCCGTGGCATCCTGCAAGGTTGGTCTCTAAGCAAGCTGAGCCCTTGGGAAGCAGGCTGTCCACCAGCTGGCTTTACTCATAGTCCTCAGCTGGTCCACCACAAACTGCAGATGCCATAGAGACACAACCTGACAGCTACAGTGCCCAAGGAAGGCTGGAGGGTGTCCAGATAGATCCAGATCCCTGACCTGTACAATTTCACTCGTCTGACCTCCTCCTTTTTTCCCCATGCAACAAGGCAGAGCTCCATGTAATGGGGCAGGGAGGGGACAAATGACAGCCCCAGCCCTGGTTGAGTGAGGGGCTACAAAGGAGCCCAGGCCATCACGACAACACAAGGTACCACAGACCATTCAGACCCAGGAGCTGCTGCCAGGACAGCACTGTGAGTCTGGGGACAACTTCAAGGCCAAAGTAATGTGAGTACATCTCATATGAGATGTTCACATATCAGCAGAGCAACTTTGCCATGCCTCCACCATCTTTTCTTGAAACCTGTTGCATCCTCAGAGAGGAAAAGTAAGCCAGCAACTAAATAACAAGCTTTTAAAGGAAAGTTTTCCAGGATGGGATCTGACAGGGCTTCCTGCAGAAGCAGAGGGAAGTTCTAGCCATCAATGATACTGTCAAAAGCACCAAGTGCCCTTTTATTCCTTGCAAAATCTGTCACTCAGAACTAAAATATATCCCTGCTGAATTCCCTCCCCAGAAAAGAAAGAATATTTGAAATCAATAGCCAACAGTGGAATTGGGGAGGGGGAAAGGACTTCTCCAAGAAGGGAGGGGAGCAGCAGAAGGTGGTTCCAGGGGAACAAACTCTGGTTTGTCCCAAAGCAGATTGCCTTAGGAATGGCAAATAAGTCCCTACTCCCATATATAGAGCCCCCAGAACCTCTTAGAAGTAACCTCACAGAAACTCTAACGATGCCTAGATGCAGCACCAGCCCTGGCATGGTCCCAGCCTTTCCATTTCATCCACCCAAATCTACAGCTCCTTCAGCAGCCCAAGGAAGCCAAGGATATCTAAAGGGTAAAGCAGGTAGCTGGAGAAGTCTACCAATGCTCTATGTGCATCCACAGGTTCTAGCTAAAAAGTTATCAGACACCAAGATCCACTGCTTAAACTGCACTGTGCCATTCCAGGCTACTCATGGCGTGGAAAGACCTAGTATAAGTCTTAGTAACTAAAGATCAAGCCATGAACCAAGGCTTCACTTTGCCAGGCACACATATTTCATGGATATTTCACGTATTTCTGATTTCTCCTGTTCTATGGACCAGGTCTCCATGTTCTTGAAAGATAATTTCTCCCAACACATACAATCCCTTTCAGACAGGAGAAGAAAAGGGAAAAAGAAAAAAAATAATCATTCTTCATTTATTCTTCAGTCCCAGCAGCAATAATGCTGCTCAGATTTGGAAACTTGAGGGGCTCCCCATGGAGACAAGGCAGTAATTTTTCCATGACAGCAGTGCCAAGCAACCACTTCACACAGCAATCCATCCCCTTGCACACCCTGCCCCACAACCCATGCAGGGATAGGGAGTATCACTGAGACTTCTGCTCAACTTTCTGAGATTTATAGAGCCCCCACAAGAAGCTCCCAGAGCAGAGCTTCAGGCAGGAAGAGAAACACATCCTAAAAGCCCAGAGCAGGGATGCAGTGACTTAATGACAGTTCAGCCCATGAATGTGGAATAGCAACTCGTTTATTGTCTGAGGCTGGAATCTGCTTTGTGTGATGACAGATAGCTTAGGAGAAGCAGAACTTGCCTGCCAAGTGAACTTCAAAAAGGACAGGGGGAAAGCAAAATCCTGGCTAGAGCCCAAATGCTTTGCTGAACCTAGATAACACACTGTTTACCAACAGCAAACTAGATTAGGGAGGGAAAAAAAAAAAAGGATTTATGCAAATGTTCTTAATTTAATAACTGTGATCAGATATGGCTTTGTTTCTTCCATGTAATTTGTGTAATACAAATAAAGTACAAGGGTTCTTTTCCACTATAGGAAATGGGAATTATTAAACATTGCACTGAAAAGCAAAGGAATGTGTTTATTGACATGAAAAACGATCCTGCGGATGCAAAAGCTTTTGTATGTTAATTGGTAAATGTCAATGCAATTTAGAAAGTGGTTGCAGAAGGAAAAAATTCCTTTCCAAAACAGAAGTGGCTTTTCCTCATCCAGCAGTCTGATTCAAGGCAGCATCTTGAAAGTATTTACGGCTTCGTTGGGATGGGTGACACTGGGTCAGTACCCAAAAAACATCCTCACTTCATATTGATGTGGTTACTTGCTAGGAGGCATGAAGGAAGTGAAGGATTTCCTCCCAGTTTTATTACTGAATGCTCAAAATGTTTCCTGGGGTAAACAAGACTAAGGCCATCTGGTTTTTTTTTATTTTCTTTTTTTCTTTTAGAAAACAAAGAGAGAAAAACTGAAACAACTAGTGAGTGGAAAACTACAGGTCTAGAGCGATGTAACAAAAAAGACTTAGCTTTGAAAAGGTGAGGGGGAGCAACTACACATGTCTTTGGCTGATATATGAATTCAAAAGCATTGGAAGTCTTTGAACTCGGCGTCTCTGGTCTTCTGTCCCACTCCATAAAGGAGAAACGAAGAACAAAATGTGTGATTCAGCTGCCAGCTTGTTAGAGCTGCTTCTGTAAATTAAATTTTCTTAAATTCTTTAATAGCAGCCTGTTGATTCACCTCTCCAGGGGGAAAAAAACAACACAGGCAAAAAAAAAAAACCAAACTTTTTCAGCCCTGATGGACAAAGACAATTGAAGAAAACCTATTGTGCAAACATGAGCATATTTGCAGAAGTGAAAGCATTTCATCCAAAAAACCAATGCATGCAAATCCTGCTAGGTACAGAGGAACCACCAGCAGAGCAAGATGTTTTAAATCAAAACAGAGGACATATTTCACCAGGACAGAGTGGCAGAGCTTGCAGAGCCCATTGTGGAGCCCTCCTTTATCAAACATCACCTGGAGAAACTCTGGTTGTAAAACCTCAAGACACTTTGGCAATAAAATACAATACAGAGGAAGGGTTGATGTGTCATGGGATGACTGCCAGTCTCTCCCTCCCATGTCCAGCATCCTTCTCTGCCAAACCACATCCAGCCATACTCATGGAGATCTCTCCCTTCCTAAAGACTCTTCTATAAAGAAATCATTTCCACAGCTATGGACAAATCATGGCTTTCTCAGGAATGCAGTCAGAAGCAGTTCATCTTCCCCAGTCCTTATCTAGAACATCTAAACACAGGATTAGCAATGGGGGAGATAAATATAAGTAAGGAAATCCAACAAGAAAAGAAGTCCTGAAAGCAAACTCGAAACCTATGGGTTGACCAGAACACTTTGCTGCCCAGCTACTGCCTGGAGAAAGACAGGAAATCACACAGTTAATGAACCATCTGGTAAACTGGGCTCATTAATAAAAATTCTTTCATTACACTTATGCAGTGATGGAGAAAGAATGGAGGCAATGCCAATAGCCTTGCAAAAGTCCACATGGGAACAAAGCCCATGTCCTAGCACCTCTTGAGTTGGAATGATACATCTCAGCATGACCTGGGTGTGTAGCTCAGTTGGGAGAGCACCAGACTCCTAATCTGAGGGTCAAGGGTTCAAGTCCCTGTCCAGGTATGAAGCTTGCAAGAGTTGGGCTGATGGTTGGACTTGATGATCTGAAAGGTCCCTTCCAACCTAGATGACTATGACTATGTGTGTTCCCCTGGCACCAGTTGTGTTTCTCCATAAAACATGGTGGGATTAATGCAGAGAGACCATGCGCACCTCTATCACCTAGAAGAAATTGAATATTTTGAGAGTATGTAGAAACTGTCACCAAAATGAGTTAATGGCTGGGGAGGAGCAATTGTTTCCAGTGCAAAATTTGATGAGCAGGATTTTAGCTTATCAAAGAGAAGACCGAGGGTGACTTGATTACAGGGTATTAAGCACCTCCACGGAGAGAAAATAGCAGTCACAAAGGGCTTTTTAATTTAGCAGAGAAAGGATTAACCCATGGCTGGAAGCTAACAGAAAATATAGTTCAGGTTTTAAATATTCGGACCAAACTGGCAAAGGATGTGATGGATTCCTCAGCTCATCTTGAAAAAGGCTGCACAGATGCCTCCATTCATAGCAAGGGCAAACCCTACAAGGAGAACTGATGACACCCTTTCCCTCCACACACAGCAGAGCTCCAGCCACAGGAGGTGCTGTTAAAGAGGGACATGACCTCCACCACCCTCATTGTAAAAGAACCCCTGGCTGTTGCTGTCCTTCCTTCAGTTAAGAGTATCTCAATGAGGCAGATGGAGAGTGGAATATTTCCTTCTACAGAAGAGGAAAAAATAAATTGCAACTATTTGATAGATAAATTTGAAGGTCAGACTTCATTAAAGAGAATACAAATTTGCTGCAACTCAATTTTGTCTTTCCACCTGCAAGAGCGAGATTCAAAGAACATTCAAAGACTTAAAGACAGGGTTTTGGCTACTGTTTTGTAAAGCATTTGGTATCCTAGTAATTCTTGGGATTCTTCCCTCTGGCTGACTAATTACTTCTATTTCCTGTTTTTGTTGGAATTGCTGCTATGTTCTGCATTGCTGGAATCTGAAATATTGTTTCATGGAACATTATTGTATTTATGCATGCCACAAAGTCCAGAGATGCTGGATTCCTTCTGGTTCTCCTGCTCCAGCTTTTGAAAAGCTGTTTCCCATCTCCAAAAAATATTAACACCTCTCCCAAAAAATGCATGAAAGCTTCAAATCTGGATAAAAATGTTTAACCACTAAAACACTACACATTTTCATTTAAATCTAAATAAAAGTGGCTTCAGTTTTCAAACACAAAATGACATGTTGTTGACAGTATTGGAAAGGCCCATTTTGTGACCAAGCCAGTTTCTGGTCAATAAGCAGAAATGAAAAATTATATTTCTCTACTTGCAATAGCTGCCTGACTAATTCTCTGCTCCAGCAATTTAGTGAAAAAAAAAGACTTTGATGGCCAGTTCATGTGTCCATTTCTTCACATGAGAGAAAAACCTTGGACTTAAAGCAAAGGACTGGGAAACTGTAGATTTTTTCCCAACTCTGCCATAGATCAAGAGACAGGTCCATTATCACACAAGCAATTTCTTTCATACTGAAAAAAATATACAGTATTCACTCTCAAGAAATCCTGCTTTTTGGTTTAGTGCTCACCCATCTGTAAAAGGATGATGGTCAGCTGATGGGAAGCAAATGTATTTCAGGTCTTTGTTAGGTTCTCTCATACAGTAGCTTGAAGACATGGGGTTTGTATATAAAAAATCTGGGATTCTGCAAGTAAACTGCCTTGGAAATTCCACTTTTTAGGTACCTCCCTCACAGCCAGTGTCATGCTGTATCCTGCACATGTGTTTTTCAGTCTTTGTCTTCATCTCATATTCAGGAAGGTTCTCTCTTTTCTTGCTTTTGTGTCCTTTTCCACATGCCACTCCTATTCTCACCATTAATGGTTGACAAATAGCTAAGGAGTGAATTGGACATCAGGACCTCCCTTTCCATCTGGGCTGTATGCTATTTTACAGGCCTTGCTAAATCTTTATTAGATTTGGGTGCAGGTTATTGATTTAGGTAGATGGGGTCGTTGTAACCTCATCTCAAAGAGAAAGGAAGCAGGAGAAGCTGGATGTAATTCAGCTGTTAATTTCTGAAGCAGTGCAAGTTGATGAGAGGGGAAAAAAAAATCAACCCAAACCCAAGAAGCATCCATTTAAAAATGTCATAGTTGGACCTTATGCCAAAAGCAATGCTCTTACAAGCACTTGAAAGCAAAAGACCTGAGAGAGGGTGTAAGAGTTAAGAGCTTTTCCCAGTTTAGAAGAATAGGTGGTAGGTGCTAGTAGAGAGACATTGTTAATAAAAAGCCTGACTGTTCCTAGGGCAAAGTGACATCTATTTATAGAAGAAGAGCACTTCACCTAAGATATAGCAATGGTTTAATAGAAGGACATCTTTCATCTAAGTTATTTTTTACTCCTGTTAAGTGGCCTTATTAGCACCTTCTGATATAATAAAAGCAGAGCTCAGACTTTGGACTAAGCACTTTTAAGCATCCTCTCAGAGGTAACTGAAGAGCACAGAAATCTCCCAGGAAATCTGGCATTCAGGATGGTCCCTCTAAAAGCCTTCAGCATGCTGTCACCACTTATAAACCAATGGCTGAGAGCAAAAAGAGCATACATGTGTTCAAAAAGAGACTGCATAAATACACGGAAAAGAAACCTGGAGAGTCCTTAGGAGCTAAATCCTTCCATAGGTAGGTACAACAGTTGTGTATTCATTTTTACCTGAAGTCCAGTCTGTACACAAGGAAATGTGAGCCCAGATGGGCTGCTGGGTTCCTGGCAACTCAATAGCAGCCATGTGCCACCTCCTCCTCCTCTTCTCACAGTGGTCATGGGCCAGTCCTGTCCTTCTCAGCTCCATCAGACAGCTCCCAGCTGTAAATTCAAAACAGATGTGATTCCACACTAAGCATCTGCCCCTGAGATAGAGGTGACAACTGCAGCTCAGTTATTCCCAACTGGCCTGTTTTTTCCCACCAGCACCTCACTCATCATCCTCTGTTTAGGGTATGTAACCCAGGGTGGCGAATTCCACCAGGCAGCAGAGAACTTAGTCAAGCTCACAAAGAACTTGAATATTGTGCACCTAATCCTTCAGCATTTTGGGGGATTCCCATCCTAAAACCACATACCAAAACACACAAAAGCCATTTTCACCTGGACACAGGCTTGTTGTTCCCTCCTAATGCACCGTGACAAGCTGTTGGCTGTTTCCAACTCACAGCTCTTTTGATCTCCTCATTCTCAAGGAATATGAAACTTGAGACTGCTGGTCATATCTAGGAGGCTGTCAACTTGCTCTGAGCTCCCTCCCTTTCACATGACACCCAGCTGGTGTTTATCTCTGCAGACATGTTCTGGTGTGGAATTTCAAAATCACCAAGTGCAAGAGCTGCAAGGAGGGGGCTTGGGTTGATTGTGCACATTGAACTTCTGTAAGACTTTTTTCATCTTATGACCAAGTCTGCAAAGGCTGCTTCATCTCATTTAGCAGATGAACTTGGAAGAAAGCCAGGCTGACAGTAAAACTCTCCCTGAGACCTACAGCAAGGGGCAAAGGAAGACCTGGCAGCTCAGCAGTGCCAGATTCAAACTATTTCTTTTTTCCTGTGCTTTACCTAAAGTGCCCAGTGGTGTTGGGAGTGCTTGTTTACCTCGTGTCCACAAATGACCAGCATTAAATGTTCAGCTCATCAGCATGTGATAATAGTCACACAGGATTCTCTCTGTTTTTCATATGAAAAACCATCAGAGAGAACAACATATGTTGTTTCACTCCACCTGCAACCAGCTCCTGACTGCAGTCTCACAGCCCACCAAGCACAGATGCATCTCTCACCCATTCTACTTCACACCAAGAGGAGAGTCAACACCCTGGGGAATTATACGATGTCTGAGACATTAGAGAAGAACTAGGATGGTCTTCAAACTGTACACATCTTCAGGCACTCTTGCAGCCTATGCTGAGTGCCCCCAGACTGGGCAGTTTTGAAGCTCACACCAACAGATCTAAGCTATGCCACCATCTGCAACAGATGGTGCTTGGGCACCAAAAATTGGGTAAGTGGTGCATGTCTTGCCCAGAGAATCTTCCTCCAGCAGTAATGTCTGGGAAACTCAAAAGAAATTTGACCCTATTTGTCCAGAAGAAACTACTTCCAGAAGGGTGGAGCATCTCAGCTTTCATTTACCATTTAGTGACTTCACAATTACAATAAAAAGGTCAAGACATTTCTTCACAAAACTAGTTTCAGTAAACTCTTTCCAACAACACATGGGATGACTAGCATTTGTCCAGCTCCTACCAGATGTGCAATAAGAGACTGATTCCAACTCTTTCTCATCTTCTGAAGACTAGAAAGATCCTTGAATTGAAACCATGACAAATTGTAGCAGTCACCTTCAACACAGTGCACAATGTCCATGCAGTGGGTGTGAGGTGTATGCCTACATGAATATTCATCTCCTAGGTAAGAAGTCAGGGAGAAGCTGTGAAGTGAAAGGTTTTATGTGCTTGACCCAGTAAGAGTTTTCTGCAAGCTCCACTCCCTCAGCCAAGCTTAAGCCCATTTCTCTCTCATTGGACTTTGCTGCTGCTACAGACAGCATTTCCTTTTTGCCTCATTAGCCAGAGCAGTAGCTTGATGCTTTCAGGCTTTGCTAACACTTCCTTCCTTCTCCCCATCCATAATGCTCCATCAGACAACACCACGCTCCAGTGGGAAAATAATGAAGAAAAATGTACATTCACCAGAGTTTGCTGAGATCACTTGCTTTGCCAGTCTCCATTTTGCTCTTTGGTAATTCCTGAAGAATTTCTGGCAGGTTATATTGACTCTCCAGTAGCAATATGAATGCACACTACCCAAATTCCCTATCTCCTCCTCACCTTGGGATGACAAATATCCTTCCCCCAACTGGTAAGAGGTTAGCCATCTTTTCCTCATCAAAACAAGCACTAAGATTTTCCTCCCTTATTTTGTATCTTGAAAATTCTTTGAGAAAGATGTTTGTAAAGATGTTTGTCTATGAGAAGTTACACAGTGAGAAGTAGCATAGTAGCAAGGATGCTGTAAGTGCCATGAGAGCATCCTCTCCTGGATCCTCCTGGAGGTCTGGCTGCTTGAGCAAGGAGGACTCCTCTGTGAGACCAGGTTCCCATAGACCTGACCTGTGGGAGTGTCCTGTAGAGACCTCTCTGGAGCCAACCACTGCTCCTCAGCAAGTTCATGCAAAGGTAACACTCCCATCCACAACTGTGCTGATGAATGGTTGTGATGGTTTCTCATATCCACCCTGAGTAAATTTTCAGGAAGTCTGGGCTTAGCTAGACTTATAGCTTGACTTATTTCTCAGAGATTCAAGAAAAACAGCTTTAGCCTCGGTAAATGCCTGCCTGTAGATAGCAAAAATAAATCTCTAAGAAAGAGCATGAAAAAGTCACTGGTAATCACACAAATGGTTCAGTAATCCTAAGAATTGCCCAAACCTTCAGTACCAGAATCATGAACAAGAGACCAGCCTTTCACCTTGTGCTCCATCTTTTTGTCTCATCATTTTACCAAGATTTCCCTGGTCCTGAAACTGCAAACTACAGTTCTCTTTGAAATCCTGTCCAGTATAAACATACTATAGAAAAAAAAACTATTTATAAGAAGAAAGCCCAACATCTGTGTTTGCACAGCAGAAAATGGAGGTGATGTGGAGGACCAGGCAGTTCTGGTCCTCATTGTTCACACTGGCAAGATCCCTGCTTTGCATGGACACAACAGAACATGTGCATGAACATGGAGCTAAGACTTTCTCAGGCACTTCCCAGCATCAGGGAGCAGCAAGTTCCAGAAAAAGACAGAAACATGCTTGGAAAGAGAGACACCATGCAGTTAACCATCAGTCTTCACATCTTATTCCCTCCCCATCACCACTCATCCAGAGAAACCTTAGAGTCACTGCTGCCAAGAAAGCAGTGACATTTCAAAGTGGCCACACACACATTAACCAGCATTTATGTTGGCTCTGAAAGAGTCAACACACGCTGATCTTACAGACACAAACACACCAGGCCTCCCACTGCCATTTATTTGGCAACAAACAGACATAGAAGCTCATGTTCTCATTCCTCACCATTAGGTAGCTCAGGTTGGCTCACTGCTTGGCTCAAGCTCAAAACCAATGTCATCTGCAGCAAATATAGAGCTAAATTGTACTTGTGGCCACCTGGTCTGTGGATGCATTGTTGGCTCTAACTCAGGACACAGCGTTTCCTAAAGAGTTACATCCTGGAGTAAATGAGAGGGATTACTACATAGCAAACACCAGTAGGTCTTCCTTAACTCAGAAACAGTGCTCTATATTCCTAACCATCACCATCAGACACCTCATCCTTCAATGCATAGATAGTTTTGAACCTACGGCCCAAGGACATCTGGGAATCCTAAGATGATTCTGCAAAGGGTAATTAAGAAAAGTGAGTCTGCTGTTAATGGGCTTAAATTAGCTCTATGGGATCCACATAGTCACTGAAAATTTTTTTAATAAGACCAAAAAATAGCTCATATTGATATTCCCTGCACTAAAGAGTTCATCATCCAAGGAGGAGAGAGACACCTTCTTAGCCCTACTCCCCTTTTCCCACAAACAGCATGCCCTCCATGTACTCCATCTGTACCCATACAAACTGACCAGCTCACTATCTGATGACCTCCTGCTATGCTGACCTACCAGATTTTCAGCCTTCCTTTCCTACATCTTTGAATTTTTTTCAAAAAAGAGAGCACTGATTTCCAAGTCTGACCCGTAACACCCATAGCTACCCCTCATCCTACTTTACTCTTCCCCTTTCCAAGGAGTATTAGCCAGAAAAGGCTTGTATTTAATGTTTTAGAACCCCCAAACCACAAACTCGTGGAATAAACTGAAGGAGGTACTTCCAAGGTCATCTGTAACCAAACACCTACACAGTCACTGTGTAGATCCCTGCAGCAATCCTGCTGTCTTTATTACTAGCAGAACAAACCAAAACATCTATGAAATGAAATTCTTCTGCACTTATGACAACACTGGATATAAAGTGTCCACATGTACATGCAACTACAATAAAGTAGATGATGACAAGTCTACTGCTCAGATTTGCTACTGTATTTGTCTAAGTAGTCCTGGACAGGCTGTTTAGGGCCTGGAAGCTGGATTCTCTGCAATGTGGATTCCCCACTGAGGCAGGACCAGACCATGAAAGGTGTCTTTTTCCTCCCTGTGCTCTGAGAGAGTCTCATTTTCTAGTGCTTCACCAGTAACTCTTCCTTTATATTTTCCGTTTTGCTGGATCCTGGAGATCTATCTCTTGATTTAAACAAATAATCCCTGGGTTAAATTTGCTTTGGGATTCAAGCCACTTTGCATTAAAGAGTAGCAAGCATAATGTTGACCAAAGATGAACAGTTTATGAACAGTTTTTAAACAATTTTTAAACAGCAGCATCAATACCTACAACTATTCTAAGTCTTCCTATATAAACTCAACCCAATGGAACTAAAATCAAACAGCAAAAAGTCACCAGACTTAGAAATAAACAGGACAAAACTTGTTTTCTAAAGATATTATCTGTGAAAGTGAAGAGAAATGAACATGGAGACAGCTCCTGTGATAGCACATCACTAATCAAATGCTACAATGCTTTGGAGAGAACACACATGTCTTGCCTTATGCATCCGGTCCCTTCTAAACTTCATTAAAGTCTGGTAAAAAAAATACATAAGATAAATATCATTTGCATTTATTATACGAATTAGAAGAGCCTGCCAGATGGGGAGCTCTCCTCCAGCAGGGCTGTTGTATTCCAAGAGAGAAAAGCACTAGCACTACCCAGCTGTTTGGGGCCTGGGATGTTCCCACTCTTAGAAACCCATCGCCCCTGGCTTCTCCCTGTAATTAGTTAGTGCTAATACCCTTGGTTAGTCTGTGGAAAAGTCACATTCTGAAAGATCACCCTTGTGAACAGCTGTACCCATGAGACCCAACGTCACCACTCCAAGCTGTCAGCCAATTCATCTCCAGCGAAAGTCAACTGGGCCATAAATTGGGAGTTCTTTATCTCAGGACAGCAGACCGAGCGGGGTTTAATTGCTGAGCCATGCTAATGAGCCTTGTTTGTGACACAAGGTGCTTCATGGTGGCTCTGTTGGAAAACATGGTATGGTAACCACCCCTCCACCTCCCCCCCCAAGGGCACATACAATCAGCTTATAAACACAGCCGTCTGGATACAGAAGAGAAATCATGTAACGGCCCCTTCAGCATGGCACATTATCAAAGGCATCATTAACAGCTGCTTCATGGAGTGGCAGGAGGCTCTCTTGGGTCAGCTTAGTTCAGCTCACTCCTGTTCTTTCCCCATTTCTCTTTTTTTTTTTTTTTTCCTAAATCATGAGTTCTGTAAACATCCCTGTTCAAATCAGCTGTGGGGGAACAAAAAGATAGCGAGAATTAAGTCTTTCCTAGCAGATAAGGGCTGTGTCTGCTTTTAAAAACAAATTTAAAAAAAAAAGAAATAGAGGCAAAACAAAACATGCCCAGGGAAAAGCAAACAGATAAAAGAATAGTGGTAAAAGTCTTTCTGGCTGAGTTGTTGAGACAAAATCCACTGCAGCCCATATTTCACTTTGTTCCTTGATAGGAATTGCAGGTAACACCTCTCATCACCTCTGTTTCTCTCTCTTTATTTGGATTAGGGGCTGCAGTAGTGAAGACAGTGTTTTAACATTGATGTTTAGGGAAAGAATGGCCCAGGTGGACACCAGGCTACTGGTTTCCTTGTTCAGATCCTCTATGCTGCTTCTTTTGCACCATTAATGTGTCCTGCTTGCCACAGAAAGCCCAGTTTCTTCCCCATTTCTGCAGGGAAGGCATCTTTAAAAATCAGTAATACTTAAATCTGGCATTATTATTCTTACCATACTACCCAGGGACACACGACAGGCATCACAGACCCCATTTGCCAGACACTCTACAAATATCTATTTCCCCAGTCTCTGCGATCTTTTAACCTGGGGGCTCGACCTTGCATATGCTTACACACCCCAGTAACCACCAGCTCCTACTGAAACCAACAGAACCCAATGAATGGAATGAAATCAGTAATTACCCATGTGCTTAATTATTTGCAGAACTTGGGGCTAAGTGCTTCATTTTTAGCTTTTTTTTTCCTTGAAAATATTAGTTCTAAGCTAGCATGCTTGGTCCCACAAGGAGCAGCAGGGTCTGGCCTAATTAAGCAGAAGCACTTAGCAAAGAGTTTCACTTCAGGCACGTGAACAAACCCATTCACTAAACCCTGTGTTGTTTGGGTTGGTCCCATGCAGGATTGAGACCCTTCAACCCAAGTATGAGGGGTAACAACTGCAAGTAGGGATCAGAGCTTGAATGCTGGATCTGTGTGCAGGGTGATGGGCACCTCTGGGCTTGCTCTGAATCAAGAGCCCTGGCAGAGCTGGGGATCCACCAATGGGTCCCCTGTTCCCTTCCTGGATGGCATCTGAGTGGAAGAAGGTGCAGAGAGACAGAACTGGGATTTAAAGAGGAGCTGCAAATGTTCTCTGTAATTAAATGACTGAAAGGCTTCACGCTCAAAAGCACATCCCTCATTTAATGTTGGCCACAGTTTCAGCTCCACAGCCACAGTGTGGCTCAGGAAGGGCAAAGAAACAGCCCCACTGCAGTATGGATGTCCCCAGGAATCAGAGAGGGGTGGACCTTGCTCATTGCAAGACTGGGAGAAGCTCAGGATAGGGATGTAGACGAGGATTTGCAGGCAACACCTCTCTGCACCTCTGTTTATATCTTTTTTTTTGTCAAGCTGAGAAACTCCTGGGACAGGGTGTGTACATGACACCCAGCTCTCCCCAGCCTGAGCTGTCTGGGGATGAAGCCTATAATAGTGGTTTGCTTTCAATAAGAACTAATTTTAGGCCCTTTAGGACACCAAATAATGATAACACCCTCCTTGGAAAAAAAAAGTCCCCCTGGGCCAGTGTAAAATTAGCTGTGTGCTGACTGTCCCACTTTTGCTATGTGGGGCAACCTGGCTTATTAATACACTAGACTCATTTCAAGATCCTTTGCCTTCCCCCATGCAAGGGGACCCCAGTGGCAGTCAACCTGCTTCTCTCAGCAGTGCTGAGGATGCCCCTACTCATCCTGATGACCAAAGCCTCCTGTGCACCACCCTGGGATGGCAATGGGATTGGAAAAGTCAAGCCAGGCAGAAGTGGAAGCAATCTGCAGGCTGCTCTGGACAATCTGCAGGTGAGGAAGAGGAGGGATGTGCCCTTTTATTGGGATGAGAGACACTCCAGCAATGTGGGATGGAGGAGTCTGGACTCTCCGAGAAGATAAACCATAGATCCAACCATCAAAGCCCCCTGTTGGCAGCCTGGAGAGGCAGCAGGAACTCCAGACCACTCACTTCCTGAGCAAAGAAGAGGCTGTCCCTCTGTCCCACACTCAGAGACACACCNGCCACTCCCTGAGCAAAGAGGAGGCTGTCCCTCTGTCCCACACTCAGAGACACACCGAGACATGCCTGGAAACAAAGTGCAGCTTAACAGGAAAACTCCTCGAAAGTGGCATTATTGCCATAATCCAATATTAGTATAAAATACTGCATCTACCCAGGAGCTCAGAAATCACTCCCTTGAGAACAGTTATCCACCCAGGTGAAAAACCTCCTGTAATGACTCCCCAGGGTGAAGGAGCTTCAGAGTTACTGTGAGGTTTCTTCCAAAGCAGAATAAAAGGCCTGGAGAACTTGCAGTGTCCAAGGAGCAACCTGTGGAGAAGAGAAAAGGGGAGGTGACCCCCAAACACATCAACTTGTGATGTCACTGCACACATCAGTGCCATTGAATAAAAAAGAAGCTTTTTCATAATGTCACCCATCCTGTTCTTTCACTGCAAACTGAATTCTGCTCCAACATTATTTTATCTCCCTCTGTTCATAATGAGTGTTGGAAGATTCTAATCCTGACCCAGCTTCCCTGTTAAACACTGACCTCAACTCAAACAAAGCCTCAGAAAATTAGCACTAGATTTTACTCCAGTATGAAACATAGCAATGTATGAAGGGAGAAGAACAAAGATGTCATGTACCTTAAACAAGAGAGGCAGTTAAACTGCCCTTGCCCCACACAGCAAAGCCCCAAGAGCTAATCTTAAGTAACATATTTATTTTAGCAATTAAAAATCTGTCAGAACACCACTGGATTTTTCTCTGTGCAGTTTCTTCCCTCCATAGACACATCAAGTTGTTATGTTTCCTTTTTTTTTGCCTTTTTTTTTTCACGAGGCACATTATTCCATTTAAGTGCTTGTGCATGTTTATTAATAGAGCAAAAATGAGTGAACAATGAGCTGCTCCGGGGAGCTGAAAGCCTGCAATGGAGCAATGAATCAGAGGAGCAAATCCATTTAGTAAAATGCTCATTTTAAGACATGTTCCTTTCACACTTGAGCTATTTTCCTCTACACCCCAAACACAATTAGACTCCTAGTGACGTGATAGTCCCACACCTATAGCACTGTGAGCATTTAAGCTACCCCAGACCACCCTTTCTACCTATCCCAGGCACACCAACAAACTGGTAGGACCCTAGAGCTACATCTCCTGAAGATGAGCCTTAAGATGAGCTACACAACACATTGGGAGGCAATTATCAGTCATTAGAAACCTCTAGAAAAGTATCGCTGTTTGCAGCAAGGGCCTGAGTCAGGCTGTAAATAAATCAATAGAAAATGAGCAACATTCAAGGAAATTGAAGTCATGGAGTAGAAGGAAGATGTGGTGCTGAGATGATTCTGGCCCTCTGTTGTTCCTCTACACCCCAAACATAATTAGACTCCTAGTGATGTGACAGTCCTACACCTATAGCACCCCAGATCACCCTCCGCAACCCATCTCAGGCACACCTACAAACTGGCAGGACCCTGGAGCTACATCTCCTGAAGATGAGCAGCAAGATGAGCAGAGAACAACCAACATTAGCTACATAACATCTTAGAAAGCAAGTATCAGTCACTAGAAACCTCTAGAAAAGTATCTCTGTTTGCAGCAAGGGTCTGAGTTGGGCTGCAAATAAATCTATAGAAAATGAGCAACATTCAATGAAATTGAAGTCATGGAGTAGAAGGAAGATGTGGTGCTGAGATGATTCTGGCTCTCTGTTGTGTGCCCTGTCACCACAGGGAGTCCAAGGGCTGCAAAGCCTTCCTGGGACTTCCTTGCAACTACTACACAGAGGCTCTCAGGCTTCTATCAAGCACCATTACCCTCTGGAGCAGCAAGGAGTCCCCACTGTGATCAGAGCTGCCGATAAAGCCATTGGGAAGATAGTTGATGGCATGAAGAAATACAGGTATGAAGACAGACACAGACTATGGGCACAAATGTCAGTGGAAAAGCAACTCCTCACAGATGGCCTTCAGAAGGAAGTCAGAGGAAAGCAAGGCATACTGTGAAGATGTGGTAGCTCAGAGAATCAAAGGGGGAAAACACAGGTTGCTTACTTGCTAGTGAAAGGAATTTGGTAATGTAAGAAATATTTCCCAACCAGCTCATCACTTATCCTACCCCTGCAGCTTTATCAGGAACACCTCATCTCCTAGGGACACCTCCTACCTAGGGACCACAAAACTCCCTGAAGGTACCAAAGGTTGAATGTGTTTCAGTCATTTACTGTTTCCAAATGGGATTATTATTTACCAGGTGTCAGTAGCTGTGTGCTGGGCACTTTCAGCTCTCTCTTGGCTTTGCTTAAATGGTTTTCCAGCCAGTAGGAAGCTGCTGCTGGCTTAAGCAGAGCTGGGACAGTCTCTGATGTGGCTGTGTCCTCCAGCCTACCCTGAGCACCAAACCCCTCTGTTTACAGTATCACAGTTTCTATGTTCACTCAAACAAGATTAGCTCATTTCAGACACTGCCTAATGAAAGCTGGGCTTTTCTGTGCCAGCATTTGCCTTCCCAGCCTGCAAACACAAGGCTGGAAGATCAGCCTGGCATCCAGTCTGTGGCATGTGACCATTTAATGAGGGAGGTCTACGAGCTGCAGGACTGATGCACACAAGCACAAAAGCAGCTACTCCATGAAACCTGCTTCACCAGAGCAGAAGGACTTTTTTTTTCTGTGATTAAGGCCCATGATGGAGAAACAAATCTATTTCTGCCTCTTTCACAGCCCTAACAGGTGATTTCAGACAAATTCTATGACCACATTCTACCTTAGGAGTTCCCCATCATAAAAAGGAAGTAAAAATGCCCTTTCTCACAGCAGGATGCAGTGGGTTCAGGTGTGAGTGGGATGAATGTCACAATAAAGCTTGCAAAATCTAAAGACTGAAATGGAAGAAGTCTTGCAGTACAAGTATTAAAAGCCTGCATGGAACACTGTATAGCAGTGGTCTTTAGGGTCTTCAAGCAGCACCTGCAGAAAAAGCCTTTTCATTGCATCCCCACACCCTGCCATAGAAACATAGAATGTGTTGAGTTGGAAGGGACATCCAAAGGTCACCTAGTCCAACCCCCATGCAGTGAGCAGGGACATCCTGCACTTGATCAGCTTGCTCATAGCCTCATCAAGCTTGGCCTCGAATGTCACCTATTCAACATCAAGCTGCCTGGAAAACCCCAGGAAGGAGAAGACAGCAAGAACAGCAGCTGTTACATGCAGTAAGCATTTTGTGCCCATGCAGGACACCAAATGACAGGTGTTGCTCAAGTCTCACCTTCAATGGCTGTGCTGTCCATCTATGACTCACCCCACATGCAGAAGAGCAAAGGGCAGTTCATGACCCAGACACCCAGCTCCATCCAGAGCTCAGTTCAACCACGCAGTGGCCCACTTTTGCACTTGAACCTCATTAAGTACCAACTTACTCCACTTCAGCAAGATTGTTCTCTTAAATGACCATGATGAGAATGAAATTACAGCCTTGGAAGCTCTATGACTCACCCCAGGCCAAGCAGATCAGACCCTGTCTTAATTCTTCCCTCCACCAGACCTCTTACAAATGCAAGTCCATCTTTGAGCTCCTTTGACTGGACATATCCCCCATGGAAACAGGGATTTCCTTGGGATCTGGCAGCTGCCAAATCTTTTCAGACCCATGGGATGACCAGTGCAAGGCACCACTCAGTCCACAAAATGATGGTTCATGTCACCTTTATCTAATTTGCCACTGAAATAGATAGCAAAATAACATTTTCTCACTGCTGTTGCCAGGAGAAAGTCACAAATAAATAAGAGGAGAAAGCAAATAACTAACTAGAAATCAAGAAAACACAGACAGTGATCTGGCTGAGGAGATGGTGGCTGGAGTTTGTTTTTTCTCCACTTTCCCTCCTGGTGGTCATGGGGCTCACCTCCAACAGGAGCAGATAAAACACTGCTGGATGCCTTTTCTTCCACCCTAAATAATTTCTCAGTCTTTGACCTTCATCTTTAGCCAACTGCCTGGGCTTTTTTTCCTGGATTCTTGTCACATCTCTCTCTCCTCCATTTTTACATGTTTTTCCCGGGTTTTCCACAGAGCAAGTAAAAGCCAACCCAGATTTTCATATTTCACACACCTTTTTCTTCTTAATTTTTTTTTTTTATTAATTAACCACTTCAGGACTACCAGAATACTGGGATTAGCCCTGTTAGATAACTAGTGGGGGTTTTTTTGGCCAACACAGAACAAAAATACTGTGGTTAAAGACAAAAGTAGGGCTTTCCATGGACTCAGAGCCACAGACAGGCAGAGTCCAGCCATAGTCACAGCCACTGCCACTGACATACCAAAGTGGGCAGATTCTGCATTCACTGTAAATACCTACAGCAGCTTGTGACAAAGTTATGGTTGCAGAAAATTTGCTTAAATGATGACAGATTGTTACAGGGTGACCATTACCTGGAAAATGCAGAAGGACACCTGCCTCAGAATGATGTGGACAGCATGTCTGGACCTCCCAGCTCCACTCCCAGGTTCACTTACAAGCCACACCATTCCTCATTGCTAAATGCAGTTGATTTCTGACCTTAAACTACTTGATGGACTTCCCTGGAGTATCCATTGTGGTTTCTACAGAAATCTCCTCTTTATAATTAGATTAAAATGTGTCTGATCTCTGATGGGAAGCAAGAGAAGCTTACACAAGGAAATATGTTAACTGGTTTGCAAAGACATAAAAACCAGTGATACAAAAAAATTCTATATTAAAACATCTTGAAGATCCAACCCACAACCTCTCTTCTCATTCTGAAGAGTATTTTGCAAAGCAAAATCTCCTTCAAGTATATGCAGTGATCTGTATCTAGTGAGCAAAGGACATAAAACATTCCAGGGACCATTTAATAAAATTCCAAAGATTTGA
This sequence comes from Turnix velox, assembly GCA_013400935.1. NCBI lineage: Eukaryota > Metazoa > Chordata > Aves > Charadriiformes > Turnicidae > Turnix > Turnix velox. The sequence continues at coordinate 36,692 of VZTY01021828.1, forward strand.
GTGCCATTTGCCACATCATAGGGTGTTTATGGGGTGAATCTTGCCAAATGGCAGATTAAAGATGGGCTGGATCTTTAAAACATCTCTGTCCTGTCTAA